>CM066970.1:6284230-6561707 GCA_033971965.1 Cucurbita ficifolia
GCAATTCTGAGAATAGAATAACTAAAAAAAGTTCCTTCTTTTTTGGTGGCCCGATCATAAGAACTTCAAGTTAAACGTTCCTTGCTTCGAGTAATTCTATATTGGGTGACTTCCTAGGAGTTTAGCATGCTAGAAGGACTCGGGATTATCTTCACTCTTAGAAACGAAGAGTAAGTAACGTGATCTGGTAGTAGGACAATGTTGAGGGCCATCTCAGGTTCCGAATCATGCTGAATCCATAGTGCAACTATGGATGGTAATAATCAAATCTATCAACTAGCATATGCAATCATGGATAACGAGATAGACCAATCATAGGATTCACAACAAATTTAAAAGAATGTAATTGGAGACAACCCTAATCTCAGGATTATTTTTTTTACTCTCACATTAGAGACGACCCTAGTCTCAGGACTATTTTTTTACCGTCACATTGGAGACGACCCTAATCTCAAGATTATTTTTTTTACCGTCACATTGGAGACAGAGACGACCCTAATCTCAGGATTATTTTTTACCGTCACATTGGAGACAACCTTAATCTCAAGATTGTTTTTTTACCGTCACATTGGAGACGACCCTAATCTCAGGATTATTTTTTTACTGTCACATTGGAGACGACCCTAATCTCAGGATTATTTTTTTACCGTCACATTGGAGATGACCCTAATTTCAAGATTATTTTTTTTACCGTCACATTAGAGACGACCCTAGTCTCATGACTATTTTTTTACCGTCACATTGGAGACAACCCTAATCTCAAGATTATTTTTTTACCGTCACATTGGAGACAACCCTAATTTCAGGATTATTTTTTTACAGTCACATTGGAGATGACCCTAATCTCAAGATTATTTTTTTACCGTCACATTGGAGACAACCCTAATCTCAGGATTATTTTTTTACCTCACATTGAAGACGACCCTAATCTCAAGATTATTTTTTACCGTCACATCAAGATCCTCAACTCAACCAAAGAGCAAATCGATATCTGATTTGTTCTAGAAGAAAACTATGGCATATCGAGCAAAAATCGGTAACCCTAGCCGTTCAAAAAGTAATTTTTTTTATTGTTAGAATGAAAACAAAAATTTAATGTTATAATAAGAGAGAGAGAAATGCAACTTTTCTTAGATCTCACAATACGTTATATGTTATTAATATTTAAATGCACTTTTTGTATAGTTTTTGAAAAGATTAATTAAATAAACATATTTTAAATAAAAAATAAATAAATAAAGTTTTCTTTTTTATTTATTTGTTTGTTTATTTAGTACTCTTACGCGTTTCATCTATAGTGAGTTGTAAGCAAAGTTATATTCAGACCAATTGCCAACTATTTTATATTCCATTTTTTTATTAATTAAAAAAATACTCTATAACTTAATTATTAATTTAATATTGTTTTTTTTATTATTATTTTATTTTATGAAAGATTTTATAATCATCCCTTTAGGATTTGGATGCTCTTTTTGTTCCAACTTAGGTGAGCTCGAAGGAGCACATGACTTATCCACGATATGCTCTTTTTGTATCAACTAGCAACTGTACAGGAGTGTCTTACTTTTACCGGAAATATAGAAGTAGTACATGACTTGTCTTGCCTACATGACTTAGTATTTTAAGAAATACTTAAGTGACCTCGCTATTGGGGTCAAGGAATGCCAACACGTACAATCATGATTAGGGACCTATCATTTAAAACCATCATAGAGGGGGCTTCTAGTCCGAACAAATTGGATGTGTAGTACTTCCATATACACACAATCCACACGTGCAAACGTGGATCCACCAGGCGGGCTCGCACACCTCTTGGGCTTATATAGTCGGGCTAGTTGGCTATAGTCGTCTGGAGGTACAACAAAGCCTCGAATATCATGCAAGCATGATCATCATCTTAGTGTACACGTTCGTACTTATCATCATAAAAGAGAAAGTAACCCGATGTAAATAAACATACAATGTGCATGATGTCCCTATACTTTTCATTTTAAATCATTCATGTGACACAACCCCACACATCTTTCCATATTACACTAGGTAACATGCATGCATAAGTTTTCATACATTTAGTTTTGGGAGGGTAAAAAATTTCTATCACCATTTCCGAGCATCCGCCAACCATTTCTTTCTTTCCTGGTTCCCCTCCTTCTCCCTCTATACCTACTAAGGTTTGAACCTGATGCACATAAAGGGTTGTTCTAGCAACCAATCCATCCTCTTGACCAGCAACGCTAAAACACCATTTTGATGATTTGATCGTGTGCATTAAGGAGTTCCATGGCTCGTTAGTCCTCTCTTCCATGGCGTTGCACTACCTTTATACACCTAAAGGAAGGGGGTTTTCGTCTCACCGACGTTTATGCCGACAGAGTAAACCGTTCATATTCCTTCATTTTCTTTCTATATGTCACTTTTCTTTTTCTTGCAGGTGAGCTCATGACGAGTAGTCGTGCGTGGAGAACGTTTGGGAATTATTCATGGTTCATTGGGTGTCTTAAAATGAGAGGTAGGGTTCACTTTGTCTTCGCTGGTTTGCGTTCGTCGGAACGACACACCCATGAAGCTACAATCTCATAAAACTTGCAGGCAAGGCATTGAAAACCTCCGCTCTTGGCTTGCATCCAAACTGACATTAGTTTTCTTCCCCGTCCATTTATATTCTGTTGTTCTAAAGTTGTTCTAAGGTTTTTTTTTTTTTGGGTGTTTTCGAGCATTGAGGGGGCATGGTGTCGTGGGTTAGTTGGATACACAAAATTCTGTGCCTCTCACCGAAAATCTCGCATTTTTCGGTGACCATGATTTTTTTTTTTCGAATCCTTACATTGAACCACTCTTAACTTTTTTTTTTTCCATTCGTTACAACCTATGTGTGAGCCGTATGATTTGTTTTAAAAGAATATTTTTGTATGAAACAAATATAAATATAAATATTTGAAATTTTACGGATTAAAATAATTATTTAATTTTTTTTTTAATTCACATAGAAGTAAACTCTTATACATTTTAAGAACCAAAATATAATTTGGTTAGAGATTGATTTTTTTATTTTTATTTTGGGATCTATAAATGTTAATGGGTAGTGAAATAAATATTAGACTAAATGAGGTGGAGGGAAGATTATATTCCTTGTCCTTGTCTTAGTCTCCTTCCCCAAACGGGTCCTTGTCTACTCAATACATATATCGCCCACCTATATGTATGTGTGTATGTATCTATATATATATATATAAGTGTAAGATACTGTAATGGTCCAGCCCTACTGCTAGTAGATATTGTCTGCTTTGGCCGATTACATATCGTTGTCTGTCAGTCTGACGGTTTCCACAACTGTCCATCCACCCCCCTTAGGAACCAGCATTCTTATTGGCACACCGCCTATGTCTGCCTCTGATACCATTTGTAATGGTTCAAGTCTATCGCTAGTAGATATTGTCCGCTTTGACCTATTATTGGATTGTGAGATTCCACATCGATTGGAGAGTGGAATGAAACAGGTGTGAAAACCTCCCCTAACAAACGTATTTTAAAATTGTGAGACTGACGACGATACGTAACGGATCAAAGTGGACAACATCTTCTAGCGGTGGAATTGGGCCATTACAAATACTATGGTGTACTGTTAAAATTTGAGTTTTAAAAAATTATGTTCAACATTATTAAATTTATTTTGATGTTTTACATTTTTTGAAATGAGTACTTTAAAAGAATTTATAAAAGGGTGAAATCATTTTCCGTGAAGAATCTCCGCCTAGATCCCCAACATTGAAATGAGAAATTTTGCAATAATGGGGATAGAAATGGAAGGCGAAGATGAAGAAGACTTCCCCGTCCCTTAGACATCTCTACTTTTGATATGAAGATGAATTCACTCGATTTAGGGTTCTTTTTTTCGTTTTTCTTTTAATTTATGTTCGGTTATCGATTTTCTTTTATTTTCTGATTTTTTAATTTTTTTTTTAATAATGTTAGCATACCACAATTATTACCTAAAACATGGTTAAAAGAAAATTTCTCAACTTTATAATGTTGTAATAACGGCTCACGCTTTTTTTAATGATCTTTTTTATTGTTATGTCAGCTATGATAGGTGGATCTGGTAATTGGTATGTTCCAATTCTAATAGGTGCACCTAACCTGAAATTTCCACGATTAAATAATATTTCATTTTGGTTGTTGTCACCAAGTCTCTAGATCCTATTAAGCTCAGCCTTAGTAGAAGTGGGTAGCGGCACTGGGTGGACGGTCTATCCGCCCTTAAGTGGTATTACCAGCCATTCTGGAGGAACAGTTGATTCAGCAATTTCTAGTCTTCATGTATCTCGTATTTCATCCATTTTAAGTTCTATCAATTTTACAACGACTATTTCTAACATGCGTGGGAGTATAAAAAACATTAAAAAGTATGATATGAATGAAAATACTAGAAACCCATAAAGAAACTTTGGTATAAAAGGTGATAGAGAGGGTTAAAAGAAGCCAAGGAACAAAATCATTTCATCATATGCATGCATGCCCTCCAAAATTTTACATCAAAAGAACCACTTTAAATGTTGCTTTTTTTTTTTTTTTTTTTTTTTCGGGTAAAAAATCGAACTTCTTTCTTGCTCGATCATATTTTCGATTGATCAAGTCACATTTGGTAACAGTTTATAAGAGCGAAGATTCCTTGTTGTTCCTGAACCACATCTTATTGGGAGAGGTAGGGAAATTCCTCGCACATAATTAAGGGAGCCATTGAAAGGTGACTGAAACACCAGAAACTGCAACTACCCGAGCTAATGATAGAGGCAAGAACACTTTCCGCCCAAGTCCCATTAATTGATCATAACGATATCGTGGTCAGATCACTCACCTCTTTCTTCTTCCATTTTTATAACGAACGGGGTTTGCAAGAAATTGCCTGTAACTACATTCCTCCATAGCTTGCTCCAACTCATTAAAAGCAATGGACATTAGTTTACTCATTCTCTGCCCTATGCTCCCCAAGTCGCTACAACCTCTAAGCGCAGGAATCCATGAAAGAAGGCAAATAAGTAGGGCAAGAAAGCTAATCGACAGATACCATTTGTAATGTACCATGCCCAATATTCGAACATAGTACCTGATGGCCTCGACATTCTCCTACGACATAGTCACGTTACTTACTTCTTACTTCTAAGAGTGAAAACTATTCCTACAGACCAACACGAGTGTTTCCAGTGAACAGTCAACCATCGCACTGTAAAAATAGGATAAGTTTCATCGAGTTGTTCCAAAGAATCAAAACGGCCAGTTATTAATGGAATTCATTGTCGGCTCTCTGTAAAATACTCATTTGGACGACGGCTTCCAAAAACATCGTAAGCTAAACCTGTGCTGATGAATACCAACCTGCAATGAATAGAGAAGGTATAGTAATGCTATGAATGACCCAGTATCGAAGATTGTCTTCCCTCCAATGCATTCTAGAAAAATTGTCAAGAGGTCATTCAACGTAAAATTGCTTCAAGCAAAACATGTTTGACTGTAGTATTCCTATGATTGAGCTACCGAAAAAAAAGAGGCACCTTGTTGGTATAGACAGTGACTTTCAATTCTTTCAAGCCTTTTTTAGTCTTACTATCTTCAGAGTCACTCTCATACGACGTGATCTTTGTTCATTCATGTACCTTTCCTTTACTCGAGTATCACATAATTTGTCTCTCTAAAGTATTTTGAGTTTGAATTCGATCATTTTTGGTAGCGAAGAGGAAAAATTAAATTTATAATATATTTTTATCAAAATTCGTTTGACATGTTGATCGTTGAATTATTTTCATTTATTTCAATTTAATTAGATATATTTTAGTCATATATGATATGAAATTATAAAATAGCACTTTCTTTTGGGAATAAGATCTATCACTCTAATTGTAACAACTCGACTTTCTAAGATATTAAATCGATCGAGTTCGTTATCATATACATGCTGACGTAATCTTTAAAGAAAAAAGCGAAAACATATTTTAATTTTTTCGAGTTCAACATACAAAAAGAATTTTTTTAAAGAAACATAAGAGTGAGAACAAAACATTAGGGCGTCCAAAAAAACTCGATAACCCAAAAACCTAATCAGCCTAGGTTGGATTGGGTTGAGTTCAAACAAATGAAAACTTTATAAATTGAGTTGGTTCATAGATCCCGTTAAATTAGATTGGGTTCACCAAACTATTTAAAATATATATTTGTACTTACAATACAATTTATATATTTATTTTATTTTATAATTATTTTTTTATTTATTCTCCAACCCTTTTTTAAAATAAGTTTTAATATAATTTTAAAAAATATATATCAGAGAGACTGAGTTACAAATTTTAATTAAATATTTTAAAAATAAACAAAAATGAATCGTATGAACTATCATCTTACTTTTATTAAAACAAAAATTTAAATAAATGATTCGAACCTAAACCCACCAAACTCAAAAAGGGTTATTTTTGTTGAAAATATTTACAACCCGAACAATTGAATTAGATCTAAAACATTTATCAACTGGACCCAACTCAACTCACGAACACCACTACAAAACATGTTAAAAAATAGACGTTGGTCTGTGAAAATAATCTCCACTCCTTTTAAAATAGTTCAAAACAAGTAAGTATTATCGTAATCATCTGTGGTCGAACACGAATTTTAAATCCTGAATATGAAGCGTTACATATTAAACAAATGTGAACGGTTTGTATTTGCCCATAAAAAATAATTTAAGAACAATCATATGAACCAAATTGATTGCATAACTCATTATTATTGATTTGAAGTAGGAAGGAATGATTAAAGCAATCTCATAAAATCTACCGACTTTCCATTCTTAAAGTAAATATTTGAACTTAACTAAAACCTAAAGTAATTGAATTAATCATGTACCACTTTAATAATTAATTAATGATTTTAACAATAAGAGCCATATAAAATCAATTTATCAACATTATTATTTTTTAAGTCTAAATAATACATGGGAATAATTAGAAAAAGTTTATCGGTCGAATCGATATTTCTAGGACTGTCTCGTGATCTCGTCTATGTGCTCGGTTTCTTGTTTGAAGATGTGTTTGTGTTATGGGGAAAAAGATCCTATTAGTTGAGAGAAACCAATGAAAAGTTAAGGTAGAGTCTCGAAGCTGATCGGAACTATCTTTGTAACAATAGTTAAATTTTAGGATTTTACGGTGTATGAACTACTATCGTTGTAACAATAGTTCTAAAAAAAAATTAGAATCTCACCCGAGATCTAGCCAAGGGAAACCACCCATGCCTTCCTCTTCTTAAGCCCGTCGCCATTCACTCCCTCACCACCCAACTTACCTTTTCTCCCGTTCTGAAACACACTCATGTCGAGAAGAAAGAACCCCACGTAGCTGAGAACGAGCAGAACATAGTCATAAAAATCGTTGGCGTTTCCCCATTCTTGAACCGGTTATTGTACAGAGATAGGAAACGTCAAACATTCAGTGGTAAGTCGAACTATGGTTGCTCTTCCCTCTATTCTTATCCGGTTGGAAAATTTGGGGGAGAGGAAGGAAGAGCAACCATGACATCAATTTCAAGTTCAATCTTCTACAAAACTATTTCGCTAAATTTTATAATGGTCTATGTGTTAGATTTAATGCAAACATTAGACACTTCGCATGATTGGAGTCTTGAAATGTTTATACCTTTATTATATATATTACTTTTATTAAAGATTTCATTTTTTAGCGATATAAATGTGTCTAACAATTTAATACTTTACTGAACTTCCTCTCCTTTCCCTCGGTTTTTTTTTCTGCCAATTTAATTTTTAATTCGAATACTAATTGTAATAAAATTAATATCATTGACAAAAATAAAAGGAAACCGTAAAATATGACTACTGACCTCTTAGTGAGTTATGAGAGATTGGTCGAAGGAGTTGTTGAAGTATTTTAGGAATGAGTCGTGAGAGATCTGTGTAGAGATGAATTAGTTACCATTTTTTTTCTTTTTTCTTTTAAACTTTTTTTTATTGTTCTTACATCACATACCTTTAAAAATAATTTTCATTTATTTTTCTTATTTATTTCAAACATTACATTATTTATTATTTATTTTTTGATTTTTCTGGTGTTTAACCCCAAATATTTTCACATTTAATAGTCATGTCATGCATATAGTATCGACTTAATTCTAGTACAAAAATAAAGTCTTTACAATATTAGTGATTTTTTTTTTTTTTTTTTTGAGAAATAAAAAGATTCTATGTGTTTTATTTGTAGTTACAATATTGCATTTTTAAAACATTTATATTTAAAATGAATAATTCATAAGAACTCAAAGGACATTTATAATAATGAATAAATATAGAAGTAAAAAAGGAGACCACATAGCTTCATATTTAAAAATAAAAAAATAAAAAAACATTTTTAAAATATTAAAATAAAGTCGTCATTAATTAGTGAATATGTTAATAGAAAGTCAACTTTAAAGAGTGAATATGTTAAAAGAAAGTAATTAGGCATAATTACAATTAGATCAAATTCCAATCAATTCTATTTGTGGGCTATTTGGAGCACTAATATTTATGAATAATTATGTCAAAAATATCCAATTTATTTTTAGTCACGTTCATCTTCGGCGCAAGAGCGCTCGATTAGTGAGCTATTACGCACTCTTTTAAGGGTGGCTGCTTCTAGGCAAACCTTCTGGTTGTCTCTGCACCCCTACCTCCTTTATCACTAAGCGGTCATTTAGGAGCCTTAATTGGTGATCCAGACTGTTTCTCTCTCGACGATGAAGCTTATTCCCCATTGTCTCACTGGCCCACCTTGACTGGACCTACTTAACTCAGAAAAATAGAGAATTTAAGATTTATTAGTCATTTTTAATTTTCATAAATCTATTAAAAATTAAATTAAATGTTTAAAGATCTATTAAATATATTTGTGAACGATTAAGATTTTTTTTTTTTTATACAAATTTTAAAGCTTAAGAATAAAATTGACAATTAACTAAAATAAAAATGTAGGATAATTCTAATAATGAAGATTAGATGTAACGTCCTAACCGTCACTCCACTACATGCATGTCTTTAATAATATATGCAAAAATTTAAATAAAACATTTCAAACATAGTCATAGACTTGTATGTTTAGTTTAAAATAAGAAATAGAAACAACGTTGTCAAAATGAAACCTTAAAATAATGTTTGAGTACGAAAATGAAAAGTCGCCTCTAAAACTACTAAATGAAAACAATGCATAGTACTGTCCTATCTTAATTTCCATGGTCATTCTAACATTTATCATCATTCGTGCAACAACGGCCTTTGCCTTTACCTGAAAAATAAGAGTACCCCTGACTTGAATATTTTAAGAAATACCCAATAAGTAACCCCATTGGTGTGGTTAGGAAATGCAAACACACACATACATGATGGGTCTTATCCTTTAAAATCGTAGCATGCCCTTGAGCTCTTTCCAGTTCTAGGCAAGGTTGGATGTGTGGTACTTCTCCACAGACGGCCCATGCACGAGTGCCTGGACCCACCAGGTGGGCTCGTATACGTACCCCTAGGCCTGATTTGGTCTGGTACAACACGCTAACACGTCGTCAGACGCCACAGATAGGGAAAAGCCCACATAATATTATGACGAACATAAATATCAAAGGTTCGCATCCATACTAACGTAACATAACGGAGAAGTATTCTGATGCACCTGACATACATATATGCATGAGGTCCCCATGGTTTAAAATCATAGCATAACATCAAAATCATTTCCTTCTTCCTTTCATCTATGACATAGTACATATATGTGTCATGTATACATGGTAATTATCATGACTTTCATCTTATATCATCATATAATCTATCACATAGCTTTACATGAAAAAACGTAGCACGACATACATAGTGTTTCGTTTCATTCATATCATGGAATAATGGATATCACATACATACATAAAAGGGCATCATACTTCATTACATAGCACACATAAATATAGCATAACATTATGGCGTATGCAGGGACCACAGAGCATGCGTATCATATGTCATACAATTCTTCAAACTCCAATTGTAAGGTCACTTATTTGGTTGGACTCATCTGAAGCTACTACACCCCTTTATGCAGATATCTGAAATTTAATTCTACCCGATTAGTCCCACAATCATAAATTAGAATTTTAGTGTGAAAATTGACTTACCTAATTTGGCATAAGGTAATTTAAACTTAACTCGAAATAATTTAAACTAGCTAAAAGACAATCATACATCTTAAACGCTTCCGAAGAGATGAAACTAGTAAGAAATGGTCACAACACATAAGACCCAAGCTAGATCAACCGAAATGTCAGCCTGGAGCCATCAGAAAGTGTACTCTTCACTGACTTCGACCCGTTCAAGTGGGGATGAAAGGAGATAAGGGACCTCCCAGAGCCCAACTCCCCATTTTCTCATAGAATCGATGTGGGACACTTTCATTTTCTTTTTCTTTTTTTTCTTTTCTAATTTTTGGTTTTTACATTAGAGTTGTGGTACATGTTACAACAAGCTTGGACGGTAAGGTGGTTGAGAGTATTGAATTCTTAATATGTTATCGAATGTATCAATTACTATCATGACTCGAATGAGTTCAAGTGTCAACTAAGATGTAAGGGAGGGACAAATTTGGAAAATCATGAAAAATTAGGAAAATCGGTCAAAGTCAACCTTGAGGGGCAAATTAATCATTTTGACCCACCAATCATACTTAGGGGTTTAAATGTACCAACTTAACATGGTTCTCTCGTGCATGTTATGCTAGGGAGATTATCCTATTGATCACCTAGAGAATGGTATACATAATCTAAACATTCGTGCAAATTTATTGGGAGATAATCCTATTAGAAAAACATAAACTAAGACAGTTCATGTAAACAAACAAGCTCATGAGTGAGATAACATTCATCAATCTCCTAGAGCACATATCACAATAGCTCATCCTCCTTTCTAACACAGCGGAAAACATTTAAAATAACATTATCACAAATCTCATCACAGGGGCATTTTGGTAATTTCTTACATCCTACATAGCTTACTTGTCCATATTGCCCAACTCGTATTCTAGTCATGCATATTCTCTTTCTAGTTTTGCAGAAAATATAAATTTAGCATGCATCTCGGAAATCTCATCCTAGGGGCATAGTAGTAATTTTGTCATAACATACATATAATACATTCTTATCCAAAAATGCCCTTCTGATGTCCTAAACATACATTTTCTAACCACCTATGGTAAGGAAGCACATCTTAGCTATTCCTACCAATATTATTTTAAAAAGTTTGATTGACTACTTATATGGATGGCATGTACCTCCCCGAGCTACCTTTTTCACATGTTAGGAGCTCCAAATTTTTTAAATTTCTTTGGAATGTCTTAATTCATGTCTTAATAGAGTTAGTATCGAAATTGGAGCAAAATAGTCGAATGGAGGTCGAACAGAGCAAAGACATCACCTCACTTGCTACACACGCCTGGAAGAAGTCCCACGCATCGAGTACTGACGTGCCTAGGAGAGGAGTATGCGTGTCTGTTGTGCGACATGTGGCACCTTCCAATTGATCCATCTGCCTTCGATGTCATGAGTTCAAGTCAAGCTTGTATTTCCTTTTTCTTGGATTTTTAATCTGTTGACACGTGGTGCAAGCGAAATGGTTCATCAATTTGGGTCGGGTTAGGATGGATGCAGATAGGTTAGGCGCGCGGGATCGGGTCGGTTTGTTTTATGGGTCTGCATGTGCCATTCAGATGCCGACACACGTTCCGCACCTAGCCAGCCACACTTCCTTCCCCAGTAGCCAACACGTGTTTTCGCTTATGTTTGACGCGTGTCACCTCCTTCTCCAGACGCGTGTTGACACATGTTCCGAACCGATTTGGGATCACACAATCCACCCCCTTCGGGGTCCAGTATCCTCGCTGGCACTCGTTCCCTTCTCCAATTGATGTGGGACCCCCCAATCCACTCCCTTGTCCACGTTGGCACACCGCCCCGTGTCCACCCCCTTTGGAGCTTCGTTTTCTCGTTGGCACATCGCACGGTGTCTAGCTCTGATACCATTTGTAACGGCTCAAACCCACCGCTAGGAGATATTGTCTTCTTTGTGATTTTCCTTTCGAAGTTTCCCTCAAAATTTTTAAAACACGTCTGCTAGGGAAAGGTTTCTACACCGTTATAAAGAATGTTTCATTCTCCTCCCAACCGACGTGGGATTTCACAATATTGATATCTATGTTGGAATAAAGAAACATGTCATAATATAAGT
Source organism: Cucurbita ficifolia (assembly GCA_033971965.1). Classification (NCBI taxonomy): domain Eukaryota; kingdom Viridiplantae; phylum Streptophyta; class Magnoliopsida; order Cucurbitales; family Cucurbitaceae; genus Cucurbita; species Cucurbita ficifolia. Next base: position 6,296,520 of record CM066970.1, read on the forward strand.
GGGGATAGCTTGAGCAACTGATTTACTTAGAACTCCTCCCCAATCAAATAGGTGTTTGATGTCTTAATAGAGTTAGTATCTGATAGAAATTTTGATATAATGCATGCATTCATAGGCTTGGTTGGGTGCCTTTGCCGAAGAGCCACCACAATTTCCTCCTCTGTCAATGATCTATCTAATAAGCTAAGCTTTCATATGGAGGGGCTTGTAAGATCTCTTCCACACCCTCACATCAAACGAAGTAGGATTTAAAAAGGTTAGAATAAGAATCAATATCTTCCCTTAAATTTATTTTAGATGTTACCTTGTAACTCAAGTCTCCCAAGAAATTTCGTGAATTGGGTTAGTGCTCGAATTGAGAATTTTAGAAGCGTTGTTTCGTTGTTTTCTAGTTGAAGACAACCATAGCGTTACCGTGTGAAATTCATGCCAAGTTGAATGACCCCGTTTGCTCGAGGATGTGCCACCGTGTTCGTTACCATTGACCTCCGGAAAGGGAGTTTCATTTGCATAGGATTACACAGGAGAAGGGTATCACAATCGTACTTCTTCACCACATCATGGATTGTGACAAAGGGGATGCGTGAGCGAGTGGTTGCCTTCAATGGTTCAATAGAACCCGTGCGTCTAAGTTGGTTCAATCTACTTTAGTTAGACCAATTTCATCCAGCTGAGTAGGATGAAGAAGTCGTTGTGCTTACTCGAAATTCTTCTAGCTGAGGAGCTCAAGTGTAAGAATTAAATGATTTGCATGAACGTGTATAATTATGCATTGTATGACTATGATGTATCATTACATTAGACATGATTTATAACTGTGGTGAGACTAATTCTTATGAATGACATGAGTGCTATGATGAAAAATGATATTGTGATTAGGTTTAGGGGATAGTCTAGGTCATCCTACAAGGTGGACAACAGTAGGGGTGTACATTCAACCGGGCAACTCGACAACCCGGACTAACCCAACCCAAACTATAAGAGTTGGGTTGGGTTCATTTTTCTGAACCCGAACTAAATTGGTTCGGTTTCGGTTTCGTGGAGGCAAAACCTTTGGGTTGACCCGAGCCAAATAAAAATGTATAAATATAATAAAAAAATAAGAATCTTTATGTATTAATGGGTTTGCCAGAGTGGTTCTTCGGTCTCACGCCCGAGTTCAGTGCCAGACAAGTGCATATTTTCTTTGATTATTTTGTTTATATATATATTTTTTAAAAATAACTTATTATTTTGTTTAATTTCTTTTATATTATTTTTAATTTATATATATATATATATATACTATTTTAAAATACATTATTTATAATAAACTAACATATAACTATTAATACATTTTATACTATTTGTTTAATACATTTTATACTATTTGTTCAGACAAACAAATTATTAATACAATTATATAATTAGGTTATATTTTTTAAAAAAATAACTTATTATTTTAATTTCTTTTATATTATTTTATTATTTTTAATTTCTTTTATATTATTTTATTATTTTTAATTTCTTTATTTAGTTTTTTTATATATACATTAACTATTAATACATTTTATACTATTTCTAAAGAAAAATATATTCTTTAAACTAACAAACTATTTATATATATTCAATTTCCATAAATTATATTTATATATATATATATATATATATATAATTTTAAAGCATATTGTTTTCACTCTAAAAAATTAAAAAATTCAAATATTTTGATCGTTCTAATGTTACCATAACTTCTGGATCAACATATACTAAATAATATACTAAATAATAGAGGAGAGAATTCTTGATTATTTTAGGAATTTTTTAATAGTTAAAATAGTGGACACAAAATTAGACGATAGAAAATTAATTTAAATATATTTAAAAATTTTGTTATTAAACTAAGACAAGTAATTCTGAATTCTAATGTATTTATTATCGGTTTGTTGCACCATTATTATATCACAATTTATATATTTTTTTATTTTTCTAATAGTTTACCTCTTTATCACGGTAACTTTATCAAGGTCACATATCAGTAAACATATTTCAATTGAAATATTTTTATAGTATTTTTTATTTTTATTATATACTTATCTTTAAACTAATCCTTTTTATTGTTTATTTAATTTCATGATCTATTCTTATATTATTTTTACTTTAACCAATTCTCAATAAATGTCGGTATTTAGCTGTCTTTAATTTTATGACAATATTAAACTATATTAATATGTTACAATTTTCGTTTGCGGTTTTTTTATTAAATTTTTTTTTTTTTTTGTGAATAATTATAGATTGATTTGTGAACTTTTAATATATTTTATCTAAGATAGTATTCGAACAATTATAAATTGTGGATAAATAAAACTTTTAAAAAAAAAATTGACAACCCAACTCGAAAATAGAGGGTTGGGTTGGGTTGGATTGTGAAAATTTTTGGGTTGAATTGGGTTGGGTTACCAATCCAACCAACTCGAACTTTTGGGTTGGGTCAAAAAAATCCCTCAACCCAACCCAACCCAACCCGGACCATATACACCCCTAGACAACAGTTTCATTGTTTGGTTTCTCACAAAGAATCAGAGTGTTGATTTAGGACATTACATTTGGTCTATAATTTTTCGAAGCCTTATATGAGAAACGATGAAGGCCCCCGTGCTAGAGCAAGGCTTACAAACGTAAAATGTTGGGACCAAAGTTGATCCAAACCACCAACTAGACCTAAGTTACGAAGAAAAAACTAATAGGGATCCTAGGGCGGATGAATGTTTCATTTAGATTAAATCTCTTCACTCACCAACCATAACCTCTACCCCTAGTCTCTCAACCCCCAACTCCTCTCCCTTATATATAATCTCTCTCCCTACCATCTTTCAACCAATTTTGGATCTCCCTCTTCCTACCATCCTTCTAGAAAGAAAGGAGAAGAAGCAGGCTCGGAATTAGCCTCGGGAATCGAACCAAGCTTTAGACCTCAGCTTCGACAACTCAGCCTTTTGAACCTACGCCATCTTCGGCTATCTAGCCCACACCAACGACACCCACGGGCTAGACCACTCCAGCCCACATTGCAACCGCTAGACCAGCCGAACAATCCATGTAGTCCAACCCAGTAGTATGCCCATGGCCCAATCGACCTCCAACGAACCAACTAGTAGACCTGCACCGATTCGGTCCGTTGACCCGACCCACGACCTGATCGAACCTTTGTGATTCTATCTTATTATTTTGGACCATTCTTGAGTTGTTGTTTATGTTTTCACAGGCAATTGATGATATGAACCAAGAGACATCAATCATACAATATACTTCAATGAAAATGTGAAGAAAATGTTGTCGAAATTATCAAAAAGATATTTCAATTCATGCCACATTGAACAAGAAGTTTCATTGTTATAAATTTTTGGTAGGTTACAATTTAGAGTAATTTATAGTTATTGTATTTCATCAATACTTTTTATTTACAATTACATAATTGTTAATTATGGTCATAAAGTATGAATGTTACACGTGTGGGGAAGTTTCATTTTGAGGCTATATAAAGCCATGTATGTTGTATTTGTAAGTAGAGTTGGAAAATATATTAAAAGAAGCATTTGTGCTCTCTTTAGCCAATGGTTAAGTTTCTTTACAATTCTATGTAGTTTAGGTTGCATGTAGAATCATTCAAGCTCGACATGATCAATCTTGCTTGTGGGGTGATTCGAATCTCAAACAAGTGTTCTTGCATTGAGATATTTGATCAACAAGAATCATTCAAGCTAAACATGATCGATCTTGCTTGTGGAGTGATTTGAATCTCAAACAATGTTCTTGCCTTGAGATATTCGATCAACAAGGTAATCCGAATCTTACTCCCCTTGTAGTGATTCCCTATCATATCAATTGAGGTGAGTACAAGCCACACTTTCACCAATTTAAAAGTGTGTTAAGTTAAATTCACTTTCATCAATTTAAAGCGTGTTGAGCTAAAAACTAGAGTCATTTGAGACCATCAGGTAGATCAAGCCCTTCAACATATGCTAACTCGATGTCGTGGACCCTTTTGGTTGACTCGTGCTCCAAGGGTAGTTTCAGACTAGCACCAATGATAAGATAGTAATTACAGTTTAGGTCAACCAAGTAAGTGGTTTTATAATGAGCTTAGTTAGATGAACTATATGAAGTATGAACGACACATGCTTTGTGGCCCCTCCACTCGTCGTACTCTATTATGATGTAAAATTGCTCATAGTTCGGCCAATATCTTTGAATTCCTTAAATTAATCTTACAATAAAGTTTTAGGGTCAATATTGAAGAAGGATTAAAGGATAGGCAAACATGAGTCGAACTTAATGAGATCGACCCGACCCCATGCCTCCATGCGCTTGTACACCTTGGCCCATGTACACGTACTTCCCACGCGCCTTCTTCTTCCTTTGTTCACACGGGTAGAAACCCAAAAATTCTAGAACTTCCATGTAAATACCGATTGTGTCCCTCGCATGGAAACTCGATCTATGGTTGTTATTTCGTTTTGGTTTCTTCTTCAATATTGTAAATTTCATTTATGGGAAGTTATTAATCTAAATTTCTAACTTCTATCATACATTATACATAAAGAATTTGGAGCCCGAAGTTAAAAGGTTTCATACGAAAATTACCTTTTTCTTTCAAGCTGGTCGGTCCACTTCGTCTCAAATTGCCTCCATAAAAACATTTATTTAGCATAGAGCAAACCGAACAAACATAAAATCACTTTTGATAAAATGTAACCAGTATGAGTGTTTTATTTCGAAAACGGTTTTTCAAAAAGTGGTCGAAAAGAAAATGCATATTCAGGTGTCCAAAATGTCAAACTGAATCGTTTAAGACGAGCCAATATATGGTAAGTTGCTTAAGCTGAGCCAAGGGAACGGGCAAGTAGGGGTGTACATTCAACCCGACAACCCGGACCAACCCAACCCGAACTACAAGAGTTGAGTTGGGTTGAATTAGCATTTCGGGTAGGGTTGGGTTCATTTTTCTAAACCCGAACTGAATCGGTTCGGTTTTGGGTTCGTGGGCAAAACCCTCGGGTTGACCCGAGCCAAATTCAAATATATAAAGTATATTAAAAAAATTTCTTTATCATGTGTTTGCCAAAGTGATACTTTGGCCCGTCTAAGAAAACTCATGCTTGAGTTCGAATTTAGGCAATTGCATGTTAATATAGTTTAGGATCCAACTAAAAACACTTCTAATTAATGTCAGTAATGAAGATAAATAAATTTGGTATTTAAACTTTAATTAATTAAAATAAATACTGCCTAACGTTAATAATATGAAACTAATTAATAACTCTGTTTAAACCGACTAATAATATATATATTTATATATAATTATAATTAGGACAACAAAAACCTAAACATCGATTAAGAGCTCAAATTCTTTAAAAAAAAAAAAACCAACTAATTTCGATTACACAACCTAAACTATAAAAGTTAGGTTGGGTTAAATTTTTTTTTTTTCGGGTTAAGTTGGGTTAACTTTTGAAGAATAAAAAATTTGAGCAAGTTCACGGGTTGACCTTTTTTTAGTTGGGTTAACTCAACCAACTCGAGAATAGGGTTACAACCCAATCCAATCCTATACTACTTTTAAGATGATTTTGAACATTACGAATGTTTAATGTTTGTAACCGATGTTAGTGATGCATTATAGCTTATAAATGTTTAATATTTAAATTTTATAAGATTTTAGTTATTAATATAATATGTACGGTAGATAAGTAGTATTTTTTTAAAAAAATAATTTTAAAAAACAATCGAACAACTCAACCCATATCCACGAGTATGTGTTACAATGAGACTAGAGGGTTGTGTCAGAAGAGACATTATGATGGATTTAGAGGGACCTCATGCATATTGTATGTTCAAAAGCATAGAGCTACTCTCCTAGAGATGATGAGTGCGGACGCGCACAATGTGTGAATGCGCACAAATGAGGGTGTTCATGAGGCGCATGACACTATGAGGTTTCACTAACCACCGGACGTCGCTACAAATTGGCTTGAACAAAGGGTCTAGGGGGTGTGCGAGCACCCTAAGGATTCACACTCGCATGTGTGAGTCGTGTGTAGGAAAGTACTACACATCCAATTTGTCCAACCATTGGGTTGGATTGTGAACTCAATTCGAGTTGCTCAAGCTACCAATACAAAATCTCGACGTTTAAAAGATTTTTCCTACCAAATCAGTCTAATTATAATTTTTCTAATTTAGAAAATTCAAATTTAATCTCTTATATTTTAACTTTTTTTCAATTTTGTCCCTTATCATTGAAGAAATTGAAAGACTAAATTAAAATTTTATATTATAGATATTAAATTGATAGAACACTATATATATTAAGTCATAAAAATATTGAATTATATTATAAGAAAAAAAAACAGTAAATTTTAAGTAATTTTAGAAAACAATTATATTGAATAATAATAATTAACCCAATTATTTTGAGAAATTGTCAAGGGTATTTTAGTCAAAGCGCGCATAAAATTATGATATTTTTATAATCCGATAAAAATTCGCGGTCAGTACGGGCAGAAGGAGGCTTAAAGCATTAGCGATATTTCCCTTTGGTGTGTAAAACCCAAAACCCTACCTCCCTCTTTCTCTCTCTTCCACTGTTATTCCCCTGTTATCTCTTACTCCTCATTCTCTCTCCTCCCTTTCAAAACCTTCACTCTTCAAATTCTCTCACTCTGTTCTTCCGTCCCCCTACAAACACTCTTGATTCCTCTTCCCAACCTCTCTGCCGCTTCAATTCAACCAGTCGGAGTGGATATGGCTGAATTCAACCAAGCGTAATCATGCAAGGAAGCGCTGTTGCACTTCTGGTTCAGAGGTAGTTTTCGTAATTCACTTTATTTTTCATCTCTTGTGGCTTATGTGTATGTGAAACTGGTGTTGTTCGTGAATTTTGGTGATTTTGTTTCTCTCTGTTCGCGGTTGGTATGAAGTGGAGCCGATTCAAGTTCCGTTTGTTTTTTATGTTTTTAGTTTCTCCTCGAAGGCTGGATTGTGTTTGTTAACTAACACTCGGTTTTACTCTTTTTGGTTGGCTGTTCTTTTAATTTCCTTGCATTATAGAATCTAGCGGAATGGAATTTAGGCGGAAAACGCCTCAACAGCTTCAAGCTCTCGATGCGTTCTATTCAGGTAGGCTTGTGAATATAGTTTGAGAAATTTTTATGCCTGTTCGAAGTTTCTCCATTTAGATTAGCGTAGTTAGTTGTCATAAATCTCAAATTAAGTTTGACCTGTCTCATTTCCAAGATATTGTTACCTCTTCTGACTTTTTGTTCTTGCAGAGGACAAATATCCTACGCAAAGCAGATTGAAAACTTATGCTGCCACTTTAGGATTGACCTACAGGCAGGTACAAGGTTGGTTTGCTCAGAAGAGGAGGAGGGACAGAAGTGAGGATGAAACTACAGTATCATCTACTGGTAATGAATATAGTCTCAACCAAGGTTTGGTCTAAATTCAAAAAGTAAATCTAAAACTATGGTTGAGGGTAACATTGTTAATAGAAGGAAGAGGTTAGATTCGATTCGTAGTTTGCTTTCTTTCTTCATAGAACATTCTAATGAAGGTAATTTGTAAGGATGACCCTCCTCTCGGTGGAGATTTCAATTGTCTCTCGTCTGGGAGCATTTCTCTATTGCAAAGGTATTTTGCAGGTCACCTGCTCTTGCCCATTCTCCTAGTAACCTGGGAAAGCATTTAAATAATGAAGTTGGAAGGTTAAGACTAGAGCCCCATTTCGGAGAGGGAGAGTGATATGGCCCTAGTAGTTTGAATTAGAAACTCTTTTTTTATGAGAACCCCTAATTATCAAAGACTAAAACCCCTAAAAATCAATCAGCACAACTCCTAGGGAGAGTTAGAGAAGGTTACCTTGTGATTGAAGACTAGAAGGTAAGGAGAACTAGTTCCCTACTCATGGTTTGAATGCTCCACAATCAAGTTGATTAGTCTTACCTGAATGCTCAAGCATGCAATCCTAGATAAAGGACTACAAAGTTTGGTGATGAGGCTCAATCATTAAGCACAGAGAACACCTCATTCTAAAAACCAAAAATTGAACATAAAGTCTCATTCAAACCCTTTAACCTATTTTGCTTAGCCAGTTAGCTAAAAGACCTTTCTACCCCTAACTAAAAAAATACATAATAAAATAATAATTCTAGTTAAGCCATTTCGAAAGCCCAAAACATATACACCTAAAATAAAGTATGCTTGCAAAAAATTACAATAGTTAATTTTCTGGCAATGCTCTATCAGTTTCATCCTTTAACCTTGTGTGACACCATGCATAGAACTTCTTTCGGTTTTTGTTCCTTGGAACTCTTCAATTATGTGGGAATTTAAAGCTAATTGTTGCTTTTTGGCTCTTGAACGTGTGATTAGTCCTAGAGGTAAAGTGAAGACATCTTGGTTCATATCAGAGAGGGTTGAGTTGGAAGCCCTTTTTATTGTATAGGAGATTCAAAAGGTTGTACAAAGCCAAATGGATTTACCATGGCTATCTTCCAGAAAATTGGGAGTACCTAAAAGAGGACTCGTGAAAAGTGTTTTGTGAGTTCTTTGAGAAATGCATTATTGAAGTGGGATTGAATGAGACTTATGTTTGCCTTATCCCTAAGAAAGAAGGTCAACAAGGTGAAGGACTTTAGTCCCATAAGTCTGATACGAGCTCTCATCCATCTCTAAGTCTCTCAATCCTTCTAAAAACATTATTCTTCCTTTCTAGCCAAATCCCCCAAAAGATGGTGAAAAAGAAAGCCTGCTATGTAACTCTTCATTTATCATGAAAAAGAGTATTCAAAAGCACCTCCTCGATGATAGAACAATATCCCCTATTACGAACCAAAGCAGCACCAAAAGTACTGAAAAATTGACGCCGAAGGGAGAATGCAAAGGGGAAATAATATAGAAAATGGTCGAGGTCCTCCAATTGCTTCCTACAAAGAACACACTATTGCAGGTGCAACACAAAGGAAGAGTGTCTCCAAAGACGGTTTTGTGTGTCACTCTTCTATGTAAAACTTTTCAAGAAAAGAATTCATTTCTTAGGAGTTGTAACCTAGAAAGGAGAACTCATAGACATCATGTGACTGAAAAGGGGAGCACAAAACAAGTAAAAAGGAGTTGTAAGAAAAACTGACAATTTGGAGACCAAAACCTAGAATGCCTTGACTGATCGCCTGGTTAGAAAGAATAAAAGAAGGTTGACAGCCTCAACTGCCTCTTGATCGAAATGGGGGGACATTCAAGTAGGGCTATTGAAGCATCCTCTTATCAGACAAATAATAAAGTTGCGGAAATAGAGCATAGAGGGTTTTTTATCCCACCTAAAGTACCCTCCGAAAAATAAGTATTTGATCCATCTTCTACTGGATAGTTGATAAAGAGGGGGAACAAAGGAAAGCTCGAAGCAGTAGCAGTCTAGGGATGTTCGCTAGAACCCTTAAACCTACAGTCGGAAAAACACTCAAAAGGGTGTGGTCCTTACTCATAATAACTCTATCTCTCAAAGCGTTGTACTCCATGAAGAAATGCCACAATCATTTTCACAAAAAAATCTCATTGTGTTATATGAGATTGAGAATGCCTAAACCCCGATGATCCACTAGTTTCAAAACAACCTACCCACTCGACTAGCTGTGCCCCATCACTCCATCTCCTCCCCTAAAAGGTTTCTCAGGAAGCTTTCAATATTCTTAAACATGGAGAGAAATTAGATAGGGATCCCACTTAGCACCAATTTTATCAAAGTAACCCTCCCACCCTTGGGGAAGAAGTTCTTTAAAAGGGATCTAAAAGGGCACACTCTTCGGATTTCCCCCTAAGGGAACAAGGGTAGGAAAAATGAAGTTGATTCAGCTCACAACTGGGCAAGGAGGCCCATGTAGACAACTTAGATGGCTCATAGTTTAGACCAATGATGGAGCTTTCCTTCTGATGATTAAATTTCTGAGATAGTTTCAAAGGAAAACAAGAAACCATTAAAATTTGTAAAGGTCTTCTTAGAGCAAAAAAAGTGGGTGTTTATTTGCAAATTGGAGGTGCAACAAATGAAAACTATCCAACCCACCTTAAACCCCTCCATCAATCCCTTATCCACACCCGCTGATTCTAACCGACTTAGAAAATTGACCACAAAAATGAACAAAAATAAGGTGAGGGAGGGTTGCCTTGTCTAATGCCTTTTGAAGCAAAAATTTTACCTCTCGGTCTACCATTGACAAAAATGGAGAAATTCACCGATCTTGTACAATTCCAAGTCCAAGCTTTTCATTTGTAGCCAAAACTATTCTTCCACGGGATCATATCAAGGAAATTTTGGAATGCACATAGCCGTAGGCTTTGTCAAAATCAATCTTAAAAATCACTCCTACCTTCTTCCTCTTCCTATAATCCTCAATGACTTCAATTGCTATAAACATGATCTAAAATTTGTTTGCCAGCAATAAAAGCTCCTTGGGAGTTGGAGATGGTTCTCAACCTATCTGTCAGCGTTTTTGCAATGTTTTTGTATAAACTAGTTGCAAGACTAAGATTTTGTACAAACTAGTCACAAGACTTATCAACCTGAAATCTTTAACTTGGCTTTGTCCTTTTGAGGTATCAGACACTTCTATTGAGTTGATATATGCTATTTCGTCAAAGGAAAGTGAAAGAAGTTTTCTTGACCCCTTTTCATATCCTATTTCCTTCTCTCTATGAGCCTATCAAAAGACATGTTGACAAATTTAAATGAATGTTGCATATTGAGTGGCTTCAGGATTCATGTGTAGCACATTATTTTACAGGTGAGTGGCTTCAAGAGAATCAAAGAGAAACCAAAGTGAGAAAGGTATTTAAAATGTTTATGATACTTGACCCTTGCTCCAGCTTTTTTGCCGTCTTCCATATCCTTATTTTTTCACATCTTTTTTGCTCTATAATTTTAGGTTTCAAAGCAAACTAGTTCAGTCCCTGTAGATTGCTGTGGCAAGATGGCTGCTCCGATTAAAACTCATGGTATTGGAAAGGGTTTGATGACAGTTTGGCAGGCAACAAATCCTGATGCTGGCAAATTTCCTGCTGGGATAAATTTTAGTGGCCGAGAACTTATGGATGCATCTTCAGTTTCAACTTCTTCATCTGAAGAATCATTGCGGCAAGGAAAACGACCACCACGACAAACTAAAGTGAAGGTAACTTGAGTATTTTTGGTATTTATTTTTCCTTTACTATATCTAATTTAGAATATTACAATACCTGTTACAGTTGAAATATAAATGGTTGCTGATGGGAATTCTCCTACTTATAAACAGGGAAGGCAGGCATCCAAAGTACAGGGAAAGAGAAAGCCTTCAATAAAAAACAGACGGGTAAATTTAAATATATAATATATGTATGTATGTATGTATGTATATTTATATGTATACGTACGTATATTTATTTATTTCTGTTGCCTTAGCAATTTTTCATCTCCTGTTTATTTGAGTTCCTCTTGTGTTCCAGGTGGAACGCAATGGAGAAAAGAGTCAAAAGCAATTTTGCTATGGAAAATGTGAACTTTCTTGGGAAGGAAAGAAATCTCAAGGATGCATAGACCAATTTGCTACACTGGTAGATGATGAAGAGTTGGAGCTGAGAGAGTTGCAATCAGGAAAACATATTATGGCTTCTTGTGATCACTTCATGACAAATGATGTTAATAGTTGCTCACTTTGCAAAGGTGAAGGAAAAATATGACAATATTTATCTACACATTTTTTACTTTCCTTTCAATGGCATTTTTAAGCAAAGGAAATGCTCTCTCCTCTCTCCTCCTTCCCTTCCCTTTCCAGTCGAAATCCTTCCATAGCCGGTGCTATTTCTTCACCATTTTTTTGGTCTTTCATCATGATTATTAGCGGTGTGATTTAGCCTTTCATCCATTTTCATCCCGATTGATATTGGTTTATTGGTGATGTGTTAAATTCATTCATCATTCTCTACCTCAATTTATTTTTTTCTGGTTAGTCGTTTGTTTAGCTTTTTTGGTTATCGGTATTGGTTTTATCTGATTTTCTAATGGATGTCAAGAGTTGTTGCGTTCTTAACAATTTATTATTATTATTATTTTTCTTTCGGGGAGAAAATGATATGTTCATTGAAGATATAAAATATAAATAGGTAATCCCCGAGTTTTTGGCTGAGCTTCTGTATTCGACTATGCTTTTGTACATCCTGAAGCAAGATAGAGACTCCTCTTGAACATTTCGTCAGTTGGAATTTATCTCCCAAATAGGTTCATATTTGAATGTGTTGTTTGGCCTCCCTTGGGAGGAAGGAAGTTGTTGAGGGTACCTTCAGGAAGGGGAAGGGGGGAATAGCTAAATTCTCCCGTGGGTTTTCTGCTTAGTCTCCAACCAATGGTGTTATAACACTGAAAAGGTTGCAAGTCCTTTTGCATATTTTAATAATTTTCTTCTACTATTAATTTAGGAAAGCCACTCACCTGACACTAGATAATTAGACTTTTGGTCTTTTCTATGGGCTGTGTGATCTCAGGGGTGAACTTGTCCACCTGCTGTTCCATTTGTATGCCTTTTCTAAGGTTAAATCTGTTTTTCCTGGAAGGAAAAGTTGTTTCTATTATAAGTATGAAGGAGATCCTTGGAATATCATCTCTAATATATTTTATATTTTCAGATATGCTTGCCAAGTTCCCTCCAAATTCTGTGAAGATGAAACAACCATTTGGCATTCAATCTTGGGATTCATCTTTAGACATTGGCAAGAAACTATTCAAGGTTCGTATTAAAGACTATGGAGTCGATCCTCTGTCTTTTTGGTATTGCAAGATCAGTAGGTGTCTATAGTATACCCCATTTTCTCTTCAATTGCAATTTTAATTTGCTAGCGTGTATACTAATTTGGGTTTACTTGGAAACACCCGTTGGGCTCAAATCCTTTTAATTTTTGCCCTTGTAAATGTTTTTGATTGTGCTTTCACTTATTAAAAAAGAATGTTAGATATGTTTTTTTTTTTCCTTCCTGTTGCGGTTATTCTTTTACTACCTCCATGAATTTCTTCTTTATGGTTTTTTTTATCATTAATTTCCTTTGTAAGAGGATATGTTTTCCATGAACTGTGAATCCTGATTATTTGCATATTTAGAAAAGTAGCATTTCTAGCTGTCATAAGTTGCTATCTAACTAATAAAGGACTTAGAGGGAATGTGTTCAAGTCATGGTGGTCACTTGTCCACGATTTAACATCTTATGAGTTTTCTTGGCAACCAAATGTTGTAAGGTCGACGGTTGTCTAGTGAGAATAGTCGAGGTGCATACAAGCTCATTCAGACATTCATGGATATCAAAGAAAAGTAGCATTTCTTCTAAATAACCTTTTCATGAGGATAAAGCGTTTGATAGATAATTTTGATTGGGTAGTGTTTTTATTTGTTTTATTATTATTATATTTTGAACATAAGAAACAAATTTCGTTGAATAAACTACTAAGCAAGAAAAACCAAAGGGATTATAAAAGGTTCCTCCAATTAGCACAAATAATTACAAGAAAACTAAAAGTTCGATGCGCAATTGCATTTAGAAGTTTATGAAGTTACTTGAAATGCCAAGATTTAACTTTTGGCTTTTTAATTTTTGCAGGCCTTCAATTTTCTTTATACATACGCCATAACATTAGGCATATGCCCCTTCACCCTTGATGAGTTTGCTCAAGCATTTTATGACAAGGTTAAATATTTTCTTTGATCTTCCTATAATAATGTCCGGTAAAATATTTTGGTCTTGACATTTACTCCCTCTTCTGGCTTTGTTTTTCTTGCATTTGCAGAATTCATTCTTACTTGGAAAGATTCACATGGCTCTTCTCAAACTACTATTTTGTGATATCGAAGCAGAGTTTAGCAATGCGTACTTAACTCCTTTGAGCAAGTCTTGCAAATTTCTTGCTTTAGTTCATTCGGTCAGTATTTCATGATTGAATTTATGCACTGACATTTTGTATTGATAGAGAATGCAACTTTTATTGAGAACAAACGAAAGAACTGATTTGGTTATTAGCACCTTGTTTTCTAAGTGCACTATTAATTTAGATTTGCTAGCTGAGGATGATAGGTAAATTGCTTGGCTTGATTTTATCTTTTTGTTTTATCGAGGGGAAGATTGTTTTCAGTTGGAAGGATGAATTTTATCATAGTAATAGGTCAAGGTAAGTTTTATCGTAGTATTAGGTCAACTTCAGCTAACAAATTACTTTAGAAGGTGCGAATGCGATTAAATCCAATTTTTGGTTCAGCTAGTTAGGTACAGAATCGTTTAGGTCATGGACAGTTGGGCTATAATGGTTCTGAACTCCAGATTTTCTAATGAAATGTAATCTGACTTGAATTGCGGCAATTCAGATTTAAATAGTGTCTCTCAACTGTTAGTTTTGCAGTTCATCCTTTTTTTAGATAATCGGAGTCGAAGCTTTACTCCCCACTCAGGGTCACCTATGCCTGGCCCCAAGGCCCAGACCTGGGAGACATCTAAGTCGATATGACCAAGAAACTCCAAGCCCTTGACAATGGCACTGCCTCTTGAGGACAGTTCATCCTTATTTATAGCAACAAATAGTAATGAGCTCCTAGCTTATTTAATCTTTGACTATCACAAAGGAACTTCATTATAAAAGAGAATTGAAGAAGATATTATAGTATGATTTGATAGGAATGCTATTAAGGGTATATTCTTTTTTTTTTTAACGTCGAATTTTTTTTTGTCCACTAAATTGAAGTTTCTTTGGTTAAATGCGGTCAAAGCTCTGTGATCAGAATTGTATATGGAAGGGAATCAGAGAATTTTTTAGGATAAGCATCTCCCTTAGTTTGATCGGTTCAAATCTACATGTTTAAAGGCTTCCTCATGGTGTTCTCTTTGCAAGCTTTTTGCTGGTTTTTCTTTCTTGTGGCTCTGTATGGAGTTTGCATCTTCTAAGGATTAGTCTCTTTTTATTATTTCAATGAAAAACCTCGTCTCTTGTTCAGGAAAAAAAAAATCATGCAGGGCTGATTGAAGTAGAAAATAATTACATTTCTCACTAGGAATAAAATGATATGCAAGATCTATCATATAGTTCCACTTGTCTTTTTTTTTTCTTTTTTTTTTTTCCTTTGAAAAACTTTCCCTCATTGCTTTATTAATATGTAAAAGCCAATTCAATCAGCAAATAAGATAGGGACCTTTTCGAACTAGGACTAAGATGAGTGCAAGATCTATCATATAGTTCTGCTTGTTTTTTAGTTGCCCTCTGCTTTTGAAAATATGAAGAAAACATCTGTGCTTATATCTTATTTTCATCATTCTGAAGCTTGGAAGTCAAGATTTTGCTCTTGACGTATGGAAGAAATCATTGAACCCTTTAACATGGACAGAAATACTACGTCAAGTGTTGGTTGCAGCTGGTTTTTGTTCTAAGCAAGGTGCATTGCAAAAGGAGACCCTTTCTAAGGTATTCAGTTTTCGTACTTTTCTGCTTCAATGCACCAGAAATTCTATGTTTTTTCATACAAAAGGTTAGAGTAACCCACAATTTTACTATTTTCAATATTTAGGCATTTTGTTGTTTTTTGTGATGAAAGTAGATTTGATTTGATCATATCCTATGTAATCGACCCATAGTTTTGTAACCTTGCTTTTACATTGAAGTTTTCAGATTTAGTATAAGTATAGGTCGTATACATATCTACAATTAAAAAGATATTAGACAGGTTATGTAGGAAAGTCAGAACCATCTTCCCCCAGTACCCCTGAAGTAAATGACCCTTAAATTGGCTACGGAGATTTGAATATGGTTATATTCTGCTCTAGTGTGACTTTTGAAGTACAGAATACCCAAGTATAATTTTATTTATTTATTTTGGAGTTCAAGACTATCCTGAATGTCTTGTCAGAATCTTGGAAACTTGGAGGTTCCGTTTATCTTTGTATAAAATTTGATTTGATAGACATGCAAAGCTTTTCCAATGCTCTTGGATCAATACAATTATAATGCAATCCAAATAATTCTAAAGCTTACAATAAGGCCAACCAGAAACCAAAGAAGTGCAGCCTGAACCTTGGAGATCCAGAACCTGAACCACTCTTGTCCTTTTGTTCTGTTTAATTATAAGCATAATGTCGGCAAGTTTGATCTTGTGAATGGTTCACATTGTTCTGCTTTATTATAAACTTTCATGAGTATCCTCCATTTTCTGGACTTTTTTTCTAGGAAATGAACCTTATGGTTAAATATGGTCTGCAACGTGGAACTTTGAAGGGTGAATTATTTATAATTTTATCAGAGCAAGGAAACAATGGGATCAAAATTTCTGATTTGACAAGGGAATCAAAGGTATGTGACAATGTTGTGAAAAATGTGGATTACGTCATTGTCATTATTATTATAGTTGTTGGAAAGGTGGACATCAAATTACCATATTGATCTGTTTGACATTGATTTTTTCTTGAAGATTGTTGATCTGAATGTTGCTGGCACTACTGAAGAACTGGAGCTTCAAATATGTTCCACTTTGTCCAGTGATATAACTTTATTTGAAAAGATATCTTCATCTGCATATCGTGTCCGGCCTAGTCCTGCTACAATGGATGTTGATGAAATTCAGTCGGATACTGATTTTGGAAGTGTAGATGATATAGCAGCTAATGCATCTATATGCAGCAGCAGCAGTTATGATTCTGAATGTGATTCAGAAAACTTGTGTTCTCAAAGAACTAAAATTCAGAAATCCAATAACGAAAACCCAACTGTTTTCATGGAGATTGATGTAAGCCATCCAGGTGAAGCATGGCTATTAGGACTGATGGAAGATGAATATTCAGGATTAAGCATTGAAGAGAAGTTGAATGCATTGGTGGCTTTAATTGATCTTCTTTCTTATGGATCAAGTATTAAGCCAAAGGTACATTATTCTATCTTGTAAGAGTCATATTTCCTAGTATTTTCATGTTTACATCACAATTGTTTAATACTTAGTAAATCGTGAAAGATATTGATGAGTGTTTGTATTTATATCTTGAAGATCAAAATCTACTTTTACCTTTGTGAGATTTTTCTCTAGCAATGTCACATATTTAGAAATCAAAGAACACCTACTCTTCCTCCTATTATATGAGATTTTATTTTATTTGGGAGAAGAATTTATTCATTGCAGCCTGCAGGGATAGTTTTCCAGTATACTTAGTTCTATTATACTTTGGCGCTTGCAGGCAGTGTTTCTTAGAAATGTGTCCATTTTATATTTCTTTGGCATACTGTTTCACGATTTAAGGTGTAGTACTCTTAAGAATTTTCAATATGATAGGTTACGTCTACATCTTGTGCAATTGATTATGCTTCCGACATACGACATTATGGTTCTGGAGCAAAAATAAAGAAGTCATCTGTCAGGGGACACAACCTGTCAAGGTCACTCTTGAATAGTTCAGGACAGTTGCATGGTGCAAGTATCAGATATGCTTCATTAGAACATCACCCTATTGATTCAACAACAACAATCTCAGAATTCCATGAGAATTCAGTATGTCAAGGAAATGGTGCAAACAAAATGGGAGATGCTATTTACTTGCATCCAATGCAATCTATCTTTTTAGGTTCGGATCGTAGGTACAATAGATATTGGCTTTTTCTTGGTCCTTGTAATGCATCTGATCCTGGTCATAGGAGGGTTTATTTTGAATCTTCGGAGGATGGCCATTGGGAAGTGATCGATACTGAAGAGGTATTATCCTGAAAATTTTATGACAAATTTACTTTTCGTTGATTCAATGTTTTTCAATCTTAAGCACTAGTGTTATTTTAATTATTGTTCTATTTTCTATTCTTAATGTAGGCTTTGTGTGCCTTGTTATCTGTGTTGGATGATAGAGGTAAGCGGGAAGCTTACCTCATTGACTCTCTGGAAAAGCGTGTAGCATTTCTATGTGAAGCCATGTCAAATTATAGCACTAGGAATCTTGTGAGCAGGAGCTTTACACAATCTGAACAATCTGATATGGATAGGATTAGAGAAAGCAGTTATTCTCCTGTGTCTGATGTCGATAATAGCCTAAACCAAGCTGGGACTACCGGTGATATGTTGCCTTCATGTAGTGCTATAGTTCTTGACGTTAAACGGAAGGGAGAAGAAGAAAAGCAAAGCTGGAATTGTCTCCAGGAATTTGATTCATGGATATGGAATTTCTTCTACCATGCGCTTTATGCTGTAAGGCATGGTAAAAGGTCATATCTCGATTCACTTGCTAGATGTGAAAGTTGCCATGATTTGTATTGGAGAGATGAGAAACATTGTAAAGTTTGCCATATGACCTTCGAGCTTGACTTCAACCTGGAGGAAAGATATACCATTCATAGGGCAACTTGCCGAGAAAAAGAGGACGATGATGTATTTCCAAAGCATAAGGTTTTATCATCACAGTTCCAATCGTTGAAAGCTGCAGTTCATGCAATCGAGGTATGTCATTTTATTATTATTATTTTTTTAGTAAGAAACATATCTGTCATTAGGATGATTCGCATGCCAAGGGAAGACTAGACGAAAAGCCCAACCCCATTTATATATGGAACAAGGAATAAGCTGTTTGGCTTTTGGGCATAAGAAAATAAACTGATACTAAATTTATATAATTGTTGTGTCGATATAATATATATATATATATGATTGCATAATTGGGTCTTATTCTTTAAAGATAGGCACCAAGAGTCCACCTGTTAGTATATACAAAGGGATAATAAAAGGGTCTTCTAATGTTTGAAATTTATTTTAACTAAGAAACCACAGCTTTTAATATAGTTGAAGATGCATATATCAAGGCCAAGCTAAAAGTATGATTTCATGCATTATTTAGCATCATGGGAAGATGCACTATTTGGTTCTAATTTAAAAAAAGGTCAGCAGCCTTTGTGAGCTTTGGTTTGTGGTATTGGATTTCAGTGTATTTTTGGGGGGATCAACTAGTTTTCAGGTATTTGAGCTGCACAACGCTCGACTCCATGAATAAATGCCACAACCATTTTGCCAAAAAAGGCTCATTATGTGATCTCAGATTGCTAATCTCGAAGCCCTTGGGACCTTCCTTTTTTGAGACAACCTCCCACTTGACCAGGTGGCCCCACCGCCCTCCTCAATTCGTTTGTGTTTTATTTCCACAACTCTTGTCTTCTATAAGATAAGAACATGCCTTTGGCAGCCTCTATCTTGCTTCTTCTTCTCCCTCATCACTTTCCCTTGAATTTCATTATACCCTAACCGACTGAGGTAGTTGAAGTTGTTGGCATACTTTCTATTGTTTTTCTATCTTGCTTCTTCTTCTCCCTCATCACTTTCCCTTGAATTTCATTATACCCTAACCGACTGAGGTAGTTGAAGTTGTTGGCATACTTTCTATTGTTTTTTACTAAGTCATTTGTCATGGGAGAAGAGATTTTTAAGTTTTGGATCCCTAAACCCTCTAGGGTTGCTCTTGTAACATTTTTTTTTTTCCTTTTTCTTTGCCTTCTTCTCCCTCCGAGGATTTCTTTGTGTTTGTTGCGTGATTTTGTTTAGTATACAAAACTATATGTGTCCAACGTCAAGTTTTAGTACAGTGCATTGAGTGTCAAGTATCATCTTCAGGATTGGTTTTTTAGTTTGACTAAGTACATAAGTTATTACACCTTATTTTATCTATAAAGCCTAAAAGAAAAAGAAAAAACCCTTCTCTGACTCGATGGGGCATTCAGATGGGGCATTCTAGACCGTGATTTGTTGAATTAATTCAACAAACCAATTTTAGCATCAACAATTGTAAGTCAAGAAGGTACGAATATTATAAACTGACTTTTTCCAAACTCAATTAGTTCTTTTCTATTAAAAAAAAAAAGAAAAAGAAAAAACCCTTCTCTGACTCGATTCTTATATTAAGCACATGGCATTATTGAAACTTCTTTTAATGGTTTCTAATTGAAAATCTTCATTTCCATGCAATATTTTACTAACAGCCATGCATTTAAGCCTAGATCTAAATTTCAGCTTTCCAAGCTTAAATCATTCCAGACTAAGCCTTGGCTAAAAGATTAGAAAAGTAAGCACAAGATACATGAATAAAGTGTTGCAATGTAAAATAGTCTCTAAATTAAGTAAAAAAATAAAAATTCCAAATAAATACATTATTGTCTAAAAGCTGAGTTCAACCACTCGATAAACAATAAAAACTTAAACTCCTCTAGAAAAATCTATAAAGAAAACTACAGTGAAAAAGAAAGGAAAAGACAAACTCTCTGGCACCTGTCGCACTTGTTCCCATCGTGATGCTTGCGATCCCAAACCTTGAATCCCTTCCTTGGTCCTGAAATAAACTACAAAACTATCAATAACTTAAGCTTAGGGATAAATCATTGTGTGCTATCACTATTCAACTCTCTTTAGAAGGATAAAATTTCTAAGTTAAATTCTTCGCTCAAGTTCTACATGGAAGAGTGAACATGTAGAGTCGTCTCTAAATACATTATTCTTTTGTGTTGCACCTCAATGGTGCTCTCTTTGCAGGAATTAGGAAGTTCTATGTGGGATTGCTTCTTTGCTTTCTCCCTTCGGAGTTGTTTTTTTTTTTGTTTTTTTTTTTGAATTTTTGGTGTTGTATTGGCTCATAATAGAGGTTGCTGCTCTATGATTGAGGAGGTGCTTATGAACCCTCCTTTTTGTGATAAAGGTAGAGTTTTGTGGTAGACTTTCTTTTTTGTTAGGGTGTTTGGTTGGAGCAGAACAATAGGATTTATAGAGAGGTTGAGAGTTTTGGAGACGTGCTTTGCGAGGATTAGGTTTAAATGTTCTGTATTGGGCATTTGTTTATCAGGCTTTTTGTAAGTTACAGCTTAGTCGAGTTCTTTTAGATTGTGGTTCTTTCTTGTGAATAGAAACTCCTTTTTGGTGCGTTTTTTTTTTCTTTTTTTTCATATTTCTCAAGGAAAGAAAGAAGTTTTCAGGTATTCTCTTTCTTGTGGCTGTTACCGGCATGACTTTTATCGTGCAACATATGAAGAAAGTCTGTTTTTCATTTTTGTTTTTATTTTATTTATTTTATTTTATTGGGGATATGAAACAATATATTATACTACTCACAAAAAGGAGAACCATTACGGTCGGGGTAGACAACCCCCACGGGCTACAAAGAAAACAAAACTCTACAAGAGAAGAAACCACCTTTAATTTTTTTCGTTTTCCACGGTCTCGAATATTTCTGTTTGCCACGTGTTTGCATCGTCGTGCTTTTATGTTTCAGTTGATGTGTATAACTAATTGCTAGTGGTTTTAAATAATTTGATCCGCCTATGTTTCTTGTAGTCTGTAATGCCTGAGGGTGCCATGGTTGGAGCTTGGACTAAATCTGCTCACAAGTTGTGGATCAAACGGCTAAGGCGCACTTCCTCTTTGACAGAACTTTTGCAGGTTTTTTATTATTTATTTTTCTGGTTTAATATTGGCTTACATTTTTAACATTTCTTATTGTATGCCCCGTACCACTTGTTTGTGCTTGTAGTCATTAGGAATTGTAGTGTCAATAACATGCGGTAAACATAGTTTGGTTTTTTATTTTTGATTTGAACAGGTGGTTGCTGATTTTGTTGGTGCCATCAATGAAGATTGGTTCTATAATTTCCCAGAAGGTTCTTCAGTTGATTTTCGAGATACTTTAGCGTCGTTTGCGTCCTTGCCTCAGACGACCTCTGCTCTTGCGTTCTGGTTGGTTAAATTGGATGCCTTCCTTAATTGCTTTTTGTGGAAGGATCTGAAAGGCAGCTAGAAGCCAAGCCACTCGCAGAGGTAACTATTAACCCTTCCCTGCTCCTATATCCCTAGGTTTAATTCCATATTACAATGGGTTTTGTGATAATATCTATTTATTTACATATACTTTCAATAAATAATTTTACTGATCAGAACAAGTACAGAACAAATAATCTCTGCCTTTTTTTTATCTTTTCTTTCTTTTTTACGAAATTCCAACTTGCTTGTGCAAAAAGAGAGTAATTGGCTTAGGGTTTGATCTAGGTAGCTCATTTAGAGAAGCCAAGAAAACAATTCTATCTTGCATACATCATTCTTTTTCTTTTTGTTTTTGGGGTGAAATTATAGGACATGCTCTCGAACTTTAGTGTAGGTTTCGACTATGCCTCTAGACTATATTTTTACGTTTGAAATTTGTTTTAAAAAATAACTTTATATTTTAAAATTGTACCAAAAATATCTTTTTTGTTAAAATAAAGAATGAAAACTGACATGACAACTCATGTGTCAAAATTAGAAAGCGTACGTGTACGTGATAGTATATATATATAACTATATAGAACATTATAATTGTTGCTACTCTTTATTATATCTTAAAATATATCATTGAAATATTTTCAATATTAATTTTTATATATAAATGTCATGTCAATTTACAATTTTACATGAATGACGTAGATAATGTCATGAATGCTTTTCAATTTTTACACATTAGTCATCATTGGAACAAATTTGAAACAAATTTGAAGTTAAAGGTGCAAAAACGAAACTTACCCCAAAGTTTAGTTTAGGGGTTTACGTCGTTTACAGCGTGGTCACTCATCTTTTTGTTTAATTTCCTGGATGTTTCAGGTAAAAAAGTAGAGGCTAGAGATAGATACTCCGAACACACCAACCCAACTCAACCCCTATTTGAAGAATTTGTACAGGTTACCAACAAAGCGATATGTAAGCATTAGGCATCAGTTTCGGGTTAATGCGAATTTGCAATGGAAAAGCAATGTTTCATATTATTAGGGCATTTAAGACAGATTTTTGGTGCAGCTGTCTTGTGCATTCATTTTTAGGTTGATGAAGTTTTAGCATTGGCTTGGCCTCAGTGAGGTAGTTGTAGTAGTGTTCATTGTATGTAATAATACATACACAATCCCCAACTACACTCGAGGATGTTCAATAATAAGATAGCCAACCTGCTTCCCTCTTTCTCTACGCTCTCTAATATTATGCTGGTGTTCATCATCCTAATTAGCTACTTCGATCTTATTTGATGCCAGCAATTTTCTTTTTTGGTTACCGTTTTTTAAATTATTAACTACTTATTCCCAATTTTTTGTTTTTATTTTTTTGATTCTAGCTTATGCTTTAGTTTTAATTTGACTTTGACGATTTATGGTTTTACAAGTTTCAAGGTTATTCTCGTTGAATCGTCACTATTATTTTTTACGCAAAGATTGTTCTTTTCTTTAAAAAATTTAGTCGAAAAATTAAACACAGATAAACAAAAATCTAAAATGGTTGCTACACGTTGAGTTGATAAATTTAGGACTAAGTTGGTTTTTTTTTAATTAAAAAAAAACTATAGTTTATTTTATTTTATTTAGTTGGCTAGTATTTCAATAACCATTTATAAATTAAATTAGAAAATTAAGAAAAAAACTATGAATTTCAATAACAATTTAGATTTTTATTTTTGTTAAAATTTGTGAGTTTTGATAACGCATTGTAATTGTTAATTTGTGAATTAATTAAACTTAAATTTGTTCAAAAATGGATATTCTTAAAATAAGTGAGTCAAAATTAGTAACAAAATTAGCATAAAATAAATAATAAAGTAGAAATTACAACATTCACATAAACTGTAAGGCCCAATTTACATAAGAATGAAATATATTGAGTAATACCCAATTAAACACTAATTTAAATATTTAGAGAGATATAAGCTCCAATTAATAATAATTTATTTAATTATTTAATTAATCAATTTTTATTTATTTAATTATTCCACTGTAAGTCTAGTTGTGTCCATTAATATACGTTAATCCTTTACGAATGATTCGTAATTACATCTAGGTCAAAAATTTGTTTTACCCCTATAATTATATTTTACTTTTGAAGTATTACTCATCATCTAATTAACAATTTTGTTTATGATTCAACTACAAGCTAATCAGCACGGAACTACTCATCTATTTGCCCTATGGAAATGAGTGAATTTCATTCGAAATGAGTGAATTTCATCTAATAAAATTATGTTTCTAGCTCCTTATTTGAAGTTTTAAGATGGCAGATATATTTAATCGACTACAAAAATCATTCTTATATATGAAAATCAAATGACAAACTCTCGTCGACAAGTGATCATCATGTGAAATATTGTTTTTCTCAATTAATGAATTTATTAAAAAAAAATTAAATTTTTGTGGTCCAATCTTATACAAATTCATTATATAGGATACGCTCTCCAACTGAAACGTGTCTGCTAAGTAGAGTTTTCCACATACTTATAAAGAATGTTTCGTTCCCCTCTCCAACTGATGTGGGTCTCACAATCCACCCCCTTCGGGGCCCAGCATCCTCGCGGGCACTCATTCCTCTCTCCAATCGATGTGGGATCTCACAATCCACCTACCTTCGAGGCTCAACCTCCTCGCTGACACACCGCCCCGTGTCTGGCTCTAATATCATTTGTAACAGCTCAAACTCACCGCTAGCAGATATTGTCATCTTTGGGTTTTCCCTTTCTGACTTCCATTCAAGATTATTAAAACGCGTGTGCTGAGAAGAAGTTTTCACACCCTTATAAAGAACGTCTCGTTCTCCTCTCCAATCGATTGTAAGATCCCACATCGATTGAAGAAAGAAATGAACCTCCTCGCTGACACACCGCCCCGTGTCTGGCTCTAATATCATTTGTAACAGCTCAAACTCACCGCTAGCAGATATTGTCATCTTTGGGTTTTCCCTTTCTGACTTCCATTCAAGATTATTAAAACGCGTGTGCTGAGAAGAAGTTTTCACACCCTTATAAAGAACGTCTCGTTCTCCTCTCCAATCGATTGTAAGATCCCACATCGATTGAAGAAAGAAATGAATGTCAATAAATACGTTAAACGGAGGTGGATCGAGAGATTAAGCCATTTTCTCATTTACATCCATGAGCCATGGTTTTGGGATGAAAAAGAGAGGAAATAGAGAGGATTTTATTTTTTTTATTTTGTATTATTTCTTTTTTTTCGATTTATTTTTTTAATTTTTCTTTTTATTTTCTTTGTTATTTTGTTAAATATGATTTTTTTTTTAATTTGTCGATTACTATTGTTTCTTTTTAATAACTCTGTTGACTCTTCAATCAATAAGAGTATCAAGTCAAGCATTTCTGTCGAAAGACAAATTGGCTATATCATTTTATGGTGGATCCGCAAATTATTGGGCCGAGCCGGAATAGGCGGGTAAATTCCTTCCCTTAGAACCGTACTTACCTACTTGTACTTGTTGTTAATAGATCAATAAGAGTATTGTTCCGATAGATAACTGGGAACGAGGGAACCCGTGAATACATAATATTCTATTGAAAACGAATCCTAATAATTCATGGTAGGATGGCGTAAGGAACCCAAGACCAATCCATTTATTATGAGAAGTCGGTTCATCCGTATGTGGGAAGAAGTATAAATATCTTCATATAACAGACGCTCGCTAATTAGTACTGCATCTTCAGAATTGTAACCTTCCCATGGCATATAAGCTACTAATACGTTTTTTCCCAACGCAAGTTCGCCACTAACTGTAGCAGTACCGTCCGCTAAAATTTGCCATTTTTTAATGCATTTACATTTATCCGAGTGAACCTGAGATTTTTGCTGCATACAAGTATTTTTGAGCAGGTGCGGTAGCGAAACTGATTGCAAAAGAGGGGAAATCAGCACGTTTTTTGTTCAATTATTTGTGTTATTTATTATTTATTTTATTTATCCATTATTTTCAAATGATTTATAAAGGAGTTGGAAGGAGTGAAATAATGAAATTATACATAATTTTTAAATATGGCATTTATAATTAATTTTTCAATTAAATTATCATACTAATTATTTACAATTTTATTAAAATCATTTATTTAAAATATTTACCGCTAAATATATATATTAATAAATAAAAATTAATTAAAATTATTTTAATAATTTGACTTAATAAAAATAAAAATGAGGGAGAGTTAATAACTAATTAATTATCTAAAATTAAATAATAAAATAAAATTGTTAAAAATATTTAGTTTATAAAAATTCTAAGAACATTTATTATGTAACTCTAAACACAGTTATTGATTAACCGATATTCTTTTCTGAGACATCATACACAAAACTTTCAACCAAACGACTCGTGATTAGTTAACATGAAATAGTTTAATGTGGACCAACGTGATCAAAGTGCATAAATCTGGTTTGCTTGTATGCTTAATCTATTTTATTTTATAGAGTAGCTGAACGTTTATGCTAAAGTAAATATGGAAGCAAATTTGTTGGTGATGACATACTGATAAGGAATCACTATAAGGGGAGTAAGATTCAGATTATCTTGTTGATCGAATATCTCAAGGCAAGAACATTATTTGAGATTCGAATCACTCCACAAGAAAGATCGATCATGTCTAGCTTGAATGATTCTTGTTGATCAAATATCTCAAGGCAAGAACACTTGTTTGAGATTCGAATCACTACGCAAGCAAGATTGATCATGTCAAGTTTGAATGATTCTACGTGCAACCTAAACTACATTGAATTGGAAAGCACAAATACTTCTTTTACTATATTTTTCAAGTCTATTTACAAATACAACATACACGGCTTTATATAGCCTCAAAATGAAAACTGCATTCGAAGACGGGTAACATTCATACTTTATGACCATAATTAACTATTATGTAAATGTAACCTAAAGTAAATAAAAAGTCATAAAATACATTAATAGAAACATCATAACTCTAAATTATGATCCACCCAAAATTTATAACAATGAAACTTGATTCTTCTTCAATGTGGCATGAATTGAAATATGTTTCGATAGTGTTGACAACATTTTCTTCACATCTTCCTTGAAGTATATGGTATGATTGATGTCTCTTGGTTCATATCACATGCCTAAACCAATATGTTGAATCGTGTGCTGAAGCAATTCTAGACGCAGTTCCTATCGAGAAGGAAACGTAGGATTTTAAATTTGAAACAACAAGATATGTGGATCTTGATTACTCTCTTATTCTCCTTTTGCTTTGATCTGATCTGTCATATGCTCTATGATTGAGATAGAAAATCTATCGTATAAACAGATGAATATGTGGAGCTAAATTGAACAGGTAAGACAAGACGTGTTGATGCAGTTGAAGTCTCGGGATGTGCGGTTTCTGTTTGTTAAAGAGTTGTTATTAATAATTTTCTTGTGTTTAGTTGGCTAATATGCACTCATAGTTATTTCTTTCACAACACTCTAGGTACACGGTAAGGTTTCTTGAACGGTTAGACATAATTTTTCTTCTAAAGCTTTTCTTTTAACATAATTTCACGATATGCTCGACCCTAGCAAAGGGTTATAAGAACCTAACAAAATCACATTCCATCGGGCCCTTCAAATAGGTAAATGGGTCAAATTTAAGACTTTAGATTTACGTGTTGCAATATTAAACTTAAACGAGTGTCAATTTTTATGCTAAGAATCGATTTACATTGTCGCCACAGTGAACATAACTTAGAAATAATTGACGTGTACTAATTTCCTTCGAAGTCGAAAGTTCAAATCCTCATTTTTTTTCATATTGTTAACCGAATCAGTCGGTACATCCAACCGAACTTTAAATTGATTAAATATAGGTTAAATTACCAAAATACCCTTGAAAATTGAAAAAAGAAAAAAAAAAGTGTTGAACCCTTAAATCTGTCTGCCGCCAGATTGTCTGAAGCAAATATTTCAAAACCCTAAACCGATTCGCTAAAACCCTTTTCTCTGTATAACAAATTTAGGAACTCTTTGAAGAGCAAAGGCCACCATGGCTAAGAGTTTTGTGTTCGATCCCCCCAGTGACGAGGAATTCGACCACTCCGATGCTGAAGAAGAAGAAGAACAACAAGAAGAGGAACAAGGAGGAAAAGAGGAGGAAGATGAACCCCTTTCTCGCCGTCGCACTGAGTCTCCTTGGGATTTTGCCTCCTACTCCGAGTCGGTGGCTGAAGAACATGCCCGTAGAAGCACTACTTCTGTTGATTTCAAAATTACCAAACTGCTTGAGAAGCGCTCCTCAAACGTCACTCCTACCGCGGCTGATGATGATGAAAGTTCGGAAGAAGAATCTGATAGACAAGTAACTTTGTGGCCCTATCTCTATTGCGCTATTTGGTTGTTTTATGACATTGCTAATTCTGCCGCTTTGATTTTTAGGAAGATTATAGGCCGGAAGACGACGATGATGGAACTAGTAATGCTGGTGAGAGTAAGTCGTTTTTTGCGCCTTCCGATGGGGCTTCCTTTCATGCTAATTCGTTCATGGAGCTCAACTTGTCGCGCCCACTGATTCGAGCATGTGAGGCTTTGGGATATGCAAAGCCGACGCCAATTCAGGTTCTTTTTCTATGATTTTTGTTTTTATTTTATTTATTTTTATATTCTTGATTTTATGTTCTTACTAATCTTCTTGGGTAGGCGGCTTGCATCCCGTTGGCATTGACTGGACGTGATATATGCGGAAGTGCCATTACTGGTTCTGGAAAGGTAGGGGTTTATCTTGAGCTTTCTTTGTAGTTAATTGTTGCGAGAATTAGAGTTGTTGGAATAGGATGGTAGTTTTTGCTTTCGGGGAATTTGTTTTATGAACTATTGCAGAAATTCTATTAGCTGGACAACTACAGAATGATTTGGAAAAGATGTGTGAAAGCCCCAGTATTGCTTTTAATCTTACCCTGTTCTGACAGACTGCAGCTTTTTCGCTACCTACTTTGGAGAGGTTACTCTATCGGCCAAAACGTGATCGTGCGATAAGAGTTTTAATCCTAACTCCAGCTAGAGAATTGGCTATCCAGTAAGTACGTTTAAATATACGTATTTTTTTCACGTGTTTTCATGTAATCAACCAATTTAGATGTCAGTTAAAATTCAGTCTACATATAAATCTTGAGGGAAAGTTGTTGGATAGCTTTTTAATGAAGTGCCCAGTTTTAGTTTTTGCACGTCCATCACCTTGATAAAACTTGGTCTCATTTTGCTGCTGTCATTTATGGTTTCCATAATAAATGACAACTGAAAAACTATATTTGGATATTGATATAAATATTTGGTGGTATTCTCTGAGAATTCTGTTCTAGGCTACATTGGCTATGCGGCCGTCTTTTAGACAAGACAAATATCTTGTGGTTCAATGCTTGCTTAGGCTATGTTGTAGGAAATATCACTTGAAAGATACTGAAGAAGCTTTTAAGGGATAGATTCTGATTCGTTAAGAAGCTTTAAAGGGTTAGAATGAATTCATGGAAGTCTCTAGAGTAATGGTGAAAGGTTTGGATGCAGGATAAAATAAAACTGATTTCAGGAAGTTGTGGAAAAAGAAAGAGAGGAAACGCCATAGGAAGTAAGAAGAGACAAAGATGAGAGAGATAATAATATTAAGAAGTGTGAAATAGTGTGGTGTATCAAGATAAGTTGGAAAAAAATATTAGAGGAAAAGGCAAAAGAAAGAGTGGTTTGAAGGAAAAAAAACAAAGTAGGAGGTAAAGAAAAGGGAGAAAAAGAGAACGAAGGGGACTGTTGTTGAAAAAGAAGAAGAAAAGTTGGTGGAAAAATGAGTGTGTGTGTGTGAAAGATGAAAGATGAAAGAGTGAAAAATATAGAGGTTGTAATCTCTCAGATTCACGACATCCACCTGTTTTGGGTTCAAGGCGTTTCCATATTTTTACCATGGTTCTTGGTTTTTCTTTTCAATCTCAATTGTAGTGTTGAAGGTTTTTTTGGAAGAGATTATTTAAATGTGTGAGATAAGAAAGAATCAGTGAACTAAAAAGAACAGCAATGGAAAAAGGAGGGGAAAAATTCCCTTAAATCAACTTTTTGTCTCCCTACACTTGAGTGAAGCAATCAGATTTGTTGCATTGAGGTTCTAGCACTTTTAAAAAACTCTTTTTTTTAGTTCAGGGCTTTTTTTGGTCATTGGAGTGGAGATTTGTGATTCAAGCGACATTATTATTGTTTTTCTTTTGTCACAAACAATGTTAACAAAAAAACTCCTGGTTTGGAGAATATTAAAGCAGCCCTAAAGAACCTTACAAAAGATAATAAAATCTCGCCCCCCCCCCCCCCCCCCCCCCCCCCCCCCCAAACTGAAAGACAAAACCCGAAAAACTATTCACCTAGATTTTGAAACTATATAAAACCCCCGCAGAGAACATGCACATTGTAACACCACATTATGAACCGCAGACCACCCTTTGGAGAAGCTAAAGAAAGGGTAAGTCCTTTAATATGGAGCCCTAAAAGAACTCCATCGGAAGCATGTGCCTTACTAACTTCATGATAATCCTCAATCAACAAGAACATGGTTTGAGAGATTCTACAACCCATATGTTATACCTAAAGCATGACCCACTTCTACCTAGGGCAGAAGAGTTGCAATATTATCGTCTTTGACCACCTAATATCTCCTTATATAAAAGGTATATTTCATTTAGTGCCCAATTAGACACAAAACAAAAATTGAACATGCTTTGAAAGATCTATTTTGTACACGCATTCCTCCTCTACATTTTCAAGTTAATACTAACTGAAAATAAGGAAATTTTGCTGTTTTTTTCCTCCAGAGTTCACAGTATGATAGAGAAACTTGCTCAATTTACTGATATCAGATGCTGCCTGATCGTTGGTGGGCTTTCAAGAAAGGTATGACCTAGTGTACTTTGGTGACTAACGAAGAAGTTTGAACTTTCTACATATATAACATTTACTGGGATTCTAATTCTATATTGTAATGTTTTTTTAAAAAACTTGTTATGTATTCCTTCACATGATATATCACGGTCCTGTTTCATCATAAATGTGAGGTTTTAGTGAATAATCAAAATGCATTACTACAGGGGTTTTGACTCGTTTTTCCAAGAAATATGGTTGATTTTGCTCTCCTTTCTTTGGTTAAGGATATTTTATTAACTTAATTTTGTTCAGGAGCAAGAGGCTGCCTTAAGATCGATGCCTGATGTGGTTGTGGCCACCCCAGGACGCATGATCGATCATCTACGCAATTCCATGTCTGTAGACTTGGATGATTTAGCAGTTTTAATACTTGATGAGGCAGATCGGCTTTTGGAACTTGGGTTTAGTGCTGAAATTCGTGAATTGGTATATTTTGGCCTCTATGGTGCAATTTTAATGACGGAGATTGTGTTCTTTGATACATCTATTTTTTAGGTTTTGGTATAAAGAGTTCTTAATTTTCTTTAAAGGTTCGTCTTTGCCCAAAAAGGAGGCAGACAATGTTGTTTTCTGCTACCATGACAGAAGAAATTGACGAGCTTATCAAGCTTTCTTTGACTAAACCATTGCGCCTTTCAGCTGACCCAGCTACCAAGAGGCCAAAAACATTGACAGAAGAGTAATTTCCAACTTGATTTCTCCTCTAAAATTTATTTATTAATTTATAAGCATATCTTAACCTGAGAGCATCTTATCTGCCGGATGATTTTTTAGTTATCAAGAGTGTGTATTCCGCTTGCAGGGTGGTCAGGTTACGTAGAATGCGTGAAGTAAATCAGGAAGCTGTCCTCCTTGCTATGTGCTCCAAGACATTTACTTCTAAAGCTATTATATTTAGGTATTAGAAAAGTTCATGAGCAACTTTGTTTTTGGATCCTTTTAATTGGAGGGTTGCATCTAATTGTTTTACTAAGTCATGTATCTGACAGAGGTCCATTTTTCGGACTTAAAAGCAATCATCCTCTCGATCAAAACTGAGTCTAGTTAATTTAATGTTTTATTATTTTGTTTTCTGTATAACTAGTGAATTTTAACTTCATCATTCTTTTTGGTTGACCTGTAGTGGAACCAAACAGGCTGCCCATAGGCTAAAGATTTTATTTGGATTAGCTGGCTTTAAAGCTGCTGAGCTTCATGGAAATCTTACCCAAGTTCAGCGTCTTGATGTGAGTGATTGCTTGTTAACATGTTTAATGTTTAAGGTTGGAATCATTAAATCATCCCCTTAGTTTTCCCCTCTGTATGCTGATCATTATTTTGATTTTCTTATGTAGGCTTTGGAACTCTTCAGGAAACAGCAAGTTGATTATCTTATTGCTACTGATGTGGCTGCTCGGGTGAGAACTCATTTTTAATGTTGTTTCTCATCCAGTAGACATAAATATAGTTGAGAAAAAATCAGCTACATTAGTTTTACTGATATGTTTTTGTGCAATTTATGCTTTGGTTGAAATGTTGTGTAGGGCCTGGATATTATTGGTGTTCAAACTGTTATAAACTTTGCCTGTCCTCGTGATCTTACCAGGTAGATGTTGGGTTCTGGATTGTGTTATTTGTCACCACGCAACCATATTTACTATTATTGGCATCGCATTCTTATTTTTCTCTTCATGGAGTATTCACATTTCATTTTGTTTTACACTACATTTATGTATCTTTCATCTTCGTTGAATGTTTCTCATAAAAAAATAATAAAAAAGAACATACTCGTCTGTTTTCTTTTTCTTTTTCTTTTTTTTCTTTCTGGAGCAATGAGTGGCTTTCTAAAACCCTTGGTTTGGAAGTTCAGCATATGATTTGTCCCCATGATTCTTGTTGACTTCCAAGCATTCTTATGCTGAAGGGAATGCCTGTGATTTTCCCCCATAATATTTACCCTTCATTTCCCTTCACTCTTCACATATCTTTTTAATTTCATATTTTCTTTGAAAATTATGTTTTTTTTTATAATTATAACACTATTTTAGAAATGTTGAAATTAAAATTTTTCCTTTAGTATTCTATGCACCAAAATGTTGTAATCTCACAAGTACAACATTCCCAATCATGTTGAGACAGTTGTTTCTTTCATTCCGACCATCTAATTCTTATCTACCTCATTTTTAGGCATCTTTTATGAAAATTCAAGACTCCTTGAATCAAATAACCCCTTATAAATTTATATTAAGGCATGCATCAACCATTTTTATATTTATTATATTTCGTTAGTGGAGTTGATCACGTTCTTAACTTTCATGTTTTTGTAGCTATGTTCATCGAGTGGGTCGTACGGCAAGAGCTGGTAGAGAAGGATATGCTGTTACCTTTGTGACTGACAATGACCGTTCTCTTTTAAAAGCCATAGTGAGTGACTAACAATTCATTTGGAATAGAAAATAAAAAATCGGAAGTTACAGCCTTTTATGAGAAATCTTTTGGGACGTGAGGGGCTGTTCATTTTATGCTGTCTGGAATCTGTTTACAAGGGGTTGTTTCTTATGAATTAGGGTTGGAATTTGTGGCCTGGTTTTTGTCGGCCATTTAAAGCCTTCTTTCATTCTTCTTCATACAAGTCTTGTTTATTCTGAATTAATTGTGGGTTTTGACTTCAAACGACAGGCTAAGAGAGCTGGTTCCAAGTTGAAGAGCAGAATTGTTGCTGAGCAATCGATAAAAAAGTGGTCTGAAATGATTGAAGGAATGGAAGATCAAGTGAATATGATTCTTCGGGAAGAGAGGTTCTTTCTGGTTTCTCTGCTTGTTTGTCCAATTCCCTTTCATTCTAGTGTTAATTTAATTTTTTTTTGTAGAGAAGAGAGAGCTCTAAGGAAAGCTGAAATGGAAGCAACAAAGGTATTAGTCTTCATACTTATCTCTCTTTCATCCTTAAGTTGCATCATGAGTTGGCAGTTTTTCCAAAGAAAGCATCATATATTGTAGTGTTACATCACATACCCTCTACTTTTACTGGAAATTTTTATCAACTCTGGTTAATATTTGCTCTTTCTTTGTGTACTCAGGCAGAAAACATGATTGTTCATCAGGAAGAAATATTTTCACGCCCTAAAAAAACCTGGTTTATAACGGACAAGGAGAAAAAGCTTGTGGCAAAAGCAGCCAAGGTAAAGTACTTGTTGCTGTATATGCTAGAAAAATCCAATGTTTTCAACAAAGATTGGAAGTTTCCTGATTATGTGATGTGGATTTGGGCTCTTAAGCTTCAGCTTCAGCTTGCCTTTATGATAATTTGTTTCCTTGTCTGGAACATGTCATGTTCTACATGCATTGTTTCAAGTTAGCTCAATTTCCTTCCATGATTTTCCTCAAATGAAACACCGTGCTTTGCAAGAGCCTATATTTTGACGTTTTTCAACTTTTACTTCTGTTGAAAGAGAAGGAACTGCTCTCTTGTCAAAGCCAAAAATTTATTTGTTTTATTTGCTTTGAAATTGTTGAAATGTTAAATTACTTGAGCACTAGATTCTTTGCCTGTTCGCAAATTTTAGTATGAAATATGGTCTCTTCATTAAGTAATTGTGTTCTTTCTATCTTTTCCTCTTAATTAGACATCTCTGGAAAAAGGAAACACTTCTGGGAAAGAAGTTGTAAGTGCACAACATGCCGAAGACCTTAAGATGAAAGAAAAAAGGAAGCGCGAGCGTGAGGTGCCCGAACATTGCATGAACTAAAACATTCTTTATATTTTGAAGTTGTCAAGTTTTAAAGTAATAACGCTAAATGGTACTTTTGATGATATCTATGATTTGAGCAGAAAAATTTACCGAGGAAGCAGCGTAGGAAATTGGAAGCGGCAAGAGAAATGTTGGAGGATGAGAAGCAAAATGGCAAAACAGGGGTATGAATTTTCCTATTTCACCCATTGTCACATTTAAGTAGTTTACTTCTTATCCATGCTATATTATATATCAAAGAACGAAGTAAAAAAGATCAAGTTACCCTGCAAGTACCCATCTTTTTTCCTTAGTTGATATCTGTAAACTGTGGTTTGTTACACAATTACAATAACTGCAGGGTGGGGGAGAAAATAAGAAAGACAAATCTGGATTATCGCTTGTGAAACTTGCGTACCGTCGGGCGAAAGCAGTAAAGGCTGTGAACAAGGCGCTTGACTCGGGCAAGATTGTGAAGCAAAACCAGAAAACTAAGAAGTCTTCCCACAGAACTCAATCAAGATCCGAAGAGATGCGAGAGATGTTCCAAAATGATATGAGCGAGCAGAAGCAGAAACGACGTGGCAGTGGCGGTGCTGGGATGAAAAAGTCTAAGCATTCCTTCAAAAGCAAGTCAAGGTACAAACCACTAATAAAACTTATTCAACCTTCTACGTGATAATAAGGGCATGTAAATTAATGTTGTCGATGCTTTTGAATGTGTTCTTTTAGGTACAAGCGTAAATAGAAACTCTATTTGGAAGTCGATTGGCCTTGTGTTTGCTCGGGAACGGTGGCAACGTTAAGTTTGCAATCTGCATTCCTTGCACCAGTTTTGATGGCAGATCGGATGGTTGTATATTTCTTTCCCTCAAAGTTCATTGCTCTCGGTCGGTTGTGACGTGCGTCGAGAGTCGAAATGCACCATCAACCTGCTGAAGCATAACCTAGTAACACAAATTTGATTTATAGAGATTTGTTTTGTTGTAGCATGTGAAGGAAAACAACTGGAATGAATGGTTATTAGTTTTTCAAAATTTTAGGCTGCCTTAGTTGAAGTTCAATATTTTAATGTTATGAATTCATGAATTAGGAAAGTTAAAGAATGCATTGCTATTTTCTCTCTCTTTGAATTGGATGCCTAAAAGAAACTACCACCATTGAAACCAACCACATCCATTGATGGGATAAACAGAATCCACAATCAAACACTTACACTTGAGCATTTAAGTATGAAATAGTGAGTGATTTAGGTTGGATGATATTGAAGCATGAATAACATAATTTTGTGGTTCTATGTATGTGGTATTATTTACGTTATGATATTTGTTGAATTTTGGCGATTCATGTACTTATTGGACATCTTGATGTCTAACATGTTATGAATGAGTGCATACACCTCGATGTTATTTACGTGCACTAACTCATAGTCAAATTCAAGGAATACGTAAATGAGCCCACCTAGTGAGTTCACCCAACCCTACTCGAAAGAGAAAGTAGAACCCAAAAAACAATTATGAAAAATTAGGTCCCACCAATTCACTTATTGAGTATTTTTACATATTCATCCTATGTTTATCATGTTTTTGAGGTAAGGATAAATGACTCATGCATGGTTAACCGCTGAGTTCCACATTTTAGCACATATCCATAAGATGGTATGAGCATATTTCAGTGTTTGGACTCTACTTAGGGTGCTGCTAAACCTTATTTATAAGTATCGAAGTCCACGAAAATTTTCAGTCATGACATACATAAATAACTATTTTAATTTGTATGGAATCATGAATTGATCACGGTAGTGATAGAGAAATATGTATTTTTCTAGAAACAAAAGCTGCTTCAAGTATATGAGTTTAGAAGAACAAATTTTCAAATTTTTTTTCTAAGTTCAACATAGTCGTTATGAGTTATAGACATATTTTTGGGTCATTAAGACTCCATAGCTTATACGATTTTCATGAACCAAATATGCAAAGAGGTTTCTAGTAACGCATATATTGATTATAGGAGGCTAACCAAAACTAAAAAAAGTAACGAAATGAACCATTTAAATCAAAATTTGACGGTCTTATTTAGTATGCTTTATACTAAACTCTTTTAAGTATGAGTTTTGGATGAACAAAGTTATTTCTCTCGAGCACGAAATATTAAAGAAAAAATAATTTATGGTTGATCTAGATGTGTAGGAGGGGACAGAAACGGTAAGTTCCCCTTAATTTGGCGAGATGATGCAAAAGGTTGATTCGAATATTAATTAATTAGCAAATAATATCTTAAATATATTTAATTATTTAATTAAATTAGTATACAAGTTATTTTTTAATAAATATAATGTCAGAAACAGGCAATCCCATAATATAATTATTCAATTTGTCCATATTTAGTTGTGATTATGAAGATCTTTTAGTTTTTAAATAAAATATCTGTAACAAATTCTTCAATTTGATAATTTGATTATTATATTAATTATTTAAATTTTATATAATTTTATTAAATATATTTATTTGATAATAGATCTTAAAATTAGTTAAATAAACTCAAAAACCTAAAATTTAATAATTTGATTTAATAAAAAATAAATTATCTAACCATAATTAATTATCTAAAATTCGTATAAGAGTTGACCCATCTATACTCGCCCGGTCTAAGAGTTGATATCGATATTAAAATCTTAACGTATTTTATTGGTTTTGACTCTCGCTTAAAACATACCGAAACGAATAATCGGAATAGAAAAAACGAAATAAATAACACAATAATTTTAGAAGGTTTCTCGGTACGAAGATACTTCAATCACAATACTTTTCAATTTTCTAATAAAATATATCATTAATGGCTATTAAAAAAAAAAAAAAAAACACCAACAATTCTGATCCTATTAAAAAATAAAAAAAAGATAAAAGCGCTGACAATTCTTCTCCTATTAAAAAAAAAGACAAAAGCACTAACAATTCTTCTCCTAAAAATGTTCTACGATTAATAACGATTAATGAATCGTGCAATCTATAAGTCAAGCTCATTAACTCACATCTTTGACTTTCGAAGCAACTTTGGTTTCACTCTGCTCTGAATCATGTATAAGTCAAGCTTATCCTTCTCACGATCTGGAGGCTTCCATAGATGTTTTCCCACACAGTCTTCTTTCTCTGCCACTTGCTTTGAGAGATTTGGAGCGTTTTTCTTAATCATACTTGTCCACTAAAGCTAACCCAGAACTATACTTCTTCGTTTATTCTTCTGAAGTAACTGCATCGACTCGTTATTTTCCCGATCATGAAAAAGAGATAAACTAATAAATTGTTTCCATATTAAACACAATAACAATGAGTAAAAAACAAGACATCTATAGGCATTTCAAATCTACAAATAGGACAATAATGACTTTTGTTGAGCCAACCTCTTAAGCATTCTTCATGAAAAACATGCAAGCAAGGCATCTCCAATAATAGTATTTCACTTCCTTCCTCTTTTCTAATCTTTTCCATGCAAATTACACAACTTTCATCCTTTACTATCTTCTCGATACTTACTCTACTCAACATCTCGATAGCGATTTTGCTCGTAGGAGTCATTGAGTCTTCACTTATGAGCGTTCTCGCATGACGGGTTGCAACATTCCATAATTTCAATGTAACTGTTAGATGAAAAACGTTTCCAAACTGACCTAAATCTGCCGTTTCTTTGATTTTTCTCCACTGGTTTATTATCTTGTCTGTGATAATCTTAGCATCAAGAATTGGGTTATTGAATCTTCTGAACTTGGACGATAAGAACTGTAGCAAGGTTGCATCGTTGTCGTCGTCGAAATTTTTTAGAGAAAATTGACGAGTTAGGAAGAAAAATTTTCGGGATTCATGTTGCCTCGACAACAATAAACTGTTGTCTTCTTCTATGACGAAGTGATTGCAAATGACTTGGACCATGAACGTGAGTTTAATGGGTTCAACATTTAGACAAAGTTGTTGAAGTTTGAAACTCGACGCTTCAACTTCTATTGACATACGATTGATGGAGCTTCGATGATAAAGATATTCCATAGTGAAAAAAGTGATTAAAAACGGTTTCACAAGATAATGAAAGTCAAGTCGAGATAATATATATACATATGAAAGTCAAGTCGAGATAATATATATACATACAAAAGAATATATGATTTCCTTAAACAATTTGAAACCAAAATCGGAATTCAAATTTAAAATGATATAATGCAAATATTATCAACGTTTTATCTTTAACCATTAAATAAATAAATCTTTTTTTTGTAAGAGAAGTCCTAAAATAAAGGATTAAATAAGAAAAAATGTTAGATATAATAATAGAAATATTATATAATTTATTTTTATGGTAGAATTTGTTATTTTTTCTTATTAGATTTTATTTTAAATAATAAACTAATAATGCTCAATTCAATTAAATTACTATTTATATTATAACGTATAATATAAAAAATAAATTAAATTTATAACGATTTTTTTTTATACATTATATTTTAAATTTTAAAATTCAGGATCTAAATATATTCAAAATATCAAAAATGTTATTTTCAAAATTTACACTTTTTTTTATCACAAAATCTTATTATAATTTTTAAAAACAAAAGTTCACATGATTTTAGTAGGATTCTATTATATACATACATATATATACATATATAGACATATATACATATACATATCTACATATATGTATCTACATATGTATGTATTGTGTATGTATCTATATATAATTTATATATATTAAATTTGTTAGAATATAACCTTCTTCCCTTTAAATCTTTTGATTTTGTTTATTAAATATATATATAATTTATATATATCTATATGTATATATATATATATATATATAGATGTATATGTACATATATGTATCTACATGTATTATGTACGTATCTACATACATATATATGTATGTATATATCTGTGTATATATGTATGTATATATATATATTATATATATATTTTTTCTTTTTTAAAATTTGTTAGAATATTACCTTCTCTCCCTTTAAATCTTTCACCTCGTTTCCATGTGACTTCTTCAACGAGTTGATTTCTTTACAAAATTATGATAAGAGGAATGTGTCTATTGCATAACGTTTCTACCTCCCCTACAAGAATTTTCATCTCAAATCTTCCCGACACTATCTCATAGTTGATAATATACTTTGGCTCCACAACATATTTGCTTATAATTAATACATGAAAAATATTGTATATTGAATTGAGTCCGAGTGATTATGTTAACTTATATGGCATCGGTCCAGCTCTCTCCAAAATCTCATATGACCCAATAAATCGTGGATTCATAGAGTAACTTTTAAAAATACCGGATTTCTCATGAAAAAAACTCCAATTTTGGCGGCTCTAAGCCATCAGAACTCGTCTTGATCCTCTATACCGCTATATTAGTTGTATGATAACTTTTATTATAAGCAAACTCTATTAAGTGCAAATGAGTATCTCGATTTCCGACCGAATTTAACACGCAAGTTCGCAACATATCCTCGATGATCCGATTTAACTTATCCGTTTGCCCATCTATTTATAAGGATGAAATGTTGTACATAACTTTAATTGTGTTCCTAATGCTCGGCTCCTCCAAGCTGAGAAGTAAAATGAGAATCCTTATCCGACTCACATCATTAGATCACTAACAAGAAGATCAAATCATTTTCTATTGTTTAGAAGATGGGTAGTAACGTTTCTCTCCCTCCTATCTTGGTTTAGCAGAGCAACCAATCGCTTTAAAAATGACTATAATCTAAGCTCAAGTACCAATTTGTAATGCCTAATTGGTGGGAAGCTTGATTCACGGTCACTACTACTAACACAGAATGTGTTTTTACCAAAAACGTTTTATATTTCAAAACTAGTCAAAAGAAAAATAGTGATAATTCGCAGATATTTAGAGTTATATACAACTCAAAACGTAAACAACGACAAAAAAAAAACAAAAGAAAGACACCTAAAAGATAACACAAAGCTAACTTGGATCTAGGAAGGATATCTGAATGAGTAGCTAACTTGTTATCCACATGTTATATTAATTATTATTTTTTAATGTAGGTAAGATCTGTAATTAACCTTCCTTTTGAAGGTTTTTGGTCTAAATTGGGTTCTCGGTTCAGTTGTCTTTTCATTTCCTGAAATCAGATTACCTATCCGGTTTTGATCTGAGCTCTCTATTCGGCTCGTTTCTCGAATAGCTGCCAATGACGACGTCCTTTCGTAGGTTAGGATTTATAGTTCCCAACCAAGTTTTTGGTAACTAGGCATCGCTAAAGAGTTAAGGTATTCTAATAGTCCTTTACCTATCAACTTTGCTTATACTTATCTTAAGTTTTAGACTCGTATGTAAGACTTATTCTCAGTCAAATACTACTTGTTTACTAGACACTCTTGAGGTCTAAAGTAACATACAACTAGACGACTAGGAATACTCATTATCCCTAACTTAGCACGTTGATCAGGGATCTCGTGGGGTGTAGTAGACTTACTCGGTATACGTTTATCATGAATTTCTAACTCGTATGCAAGACACACTCTCGATCAAATATGGCATGTCTACTAAACGCTTTGGTGGCCTGAAGTAACACACAGCCGAACATTCAAGAATACTCATGTCCCTAACTTAGCACACAGTGTGTTGGTAAAGTTTTCACAAGGTTAGTAGATGGAGTACACTCACGAATGTTACATCTCAGAATCGGCTCATAAGCATAAACACGAGTTATTCATTATATATACTAATTATTAATTCCTAACATGCTCACACTCTAAGCACGTGATCATAATTATTACTAATTAGGTAATGCTATAACGTGGATTTACTATAATTAAGCTCCTAATCACATGGTAGACATGCTCCACATCAATAATAAGTTAAAAGTTGCTTACTAGCTTGATATGCTACCTGCTTAACCCGTGCTTAAAACATCCTTAAATTACTTTCTAATTCTTCCTATTATAACCTCAAATAGTTACGCTCCATCTCTCTCCTCGTTTCCACGTGGCTTCCTCAACGAGTTGATTCCTTTACAAAATCATGACAAGAGGAATGTGTCTATTGCGTAACGTTTCTACCTCCCTTTGTAAGAATTTTCATCGATCGTTTTTCATCTCAAACCTTCCTTCAATGACAATATGTAACAACCCAAAATTTTCTACTTAATTTAAGGTCATTACTGTATCCATATCATAAACATTGAATGCGGAAATACTTCATTTAAATTTTCATAAAACATAATCTTCAGCTTGAAACACTGTCATGGACTTACATGTTTTGAAAACACCTTTAAAAACGATACAATCAAAGACTAAATAAAATAAATAAATGTTTAAATTAAAAACATCATATTCTAGCTTAAGTCTAAGAAAATAAATACGACTACCCTATACATGTGTCATGATCTCGAGTTGCGATGTCGTCGTCAGCCGTACAGGAATGCCTTGCCTTAACAGATAGCATGTGGCTCGACTATTTTAAGAAATACTCAGTAAGTGACCCCACTATTGGGGTTAAATGAAAAAACATGCGAATGCAATGACGGACCTATCATATCCGTCTTTTTTCCTATGTCACTATCCTAATGGGCAACTTGGATGTGTACCATATACTCTACACACAGCCCATACGTGCGAGTATGGGCTCACCAGGCAGTTCGCACATCGCTGAGCCCCTTTTCTTGTCGGGCAGCCTACTCTGGTAGCTCTCCTTATGCCAGACAACCATTAGAATTAGTAACCGCCACCACAACATTATGTAAAACATAATGATACTTCACATGTCTAGTG
The DNA here is from genome assembly GCA_033971965.1 of Cucurbita ficifolia. NCBI lineage: Eukaryota > Viridiplantae > Streptophyta > Magnoliopsida > Cucurbitales > Cucurbitaceae > Cucurbita > Cucurbita ficifolia. Next base: position 6,338,772 of record CM066970.1, read on the forward strand.
GCGTACGCGTCCGTACCCTCGTGATGGAATAGGGGTATCCCCCAATGCATGAGCACACATAATGTATGAGGTCCCAATATTTTTCCATTTTCATTATCATTTAATACAACCCCGCTAAGGTTACATACTTATCATGTCGTCTTTCATATCATTTCATATATCGTTTATCATTTATATCATATCATTTCTCATATTTCAATTCGCATATCACACATAACTCTAACGGGGTTATATTTCATGTCATTTATCGTGATTTCATGTCATTCATATCATGTTATGTACATACAATTTAAGAGAAATAACATAACGTTCCATGTTTTTAACGTAACATCTCCTCATATACATCTCATACCATAACATATCGCATCACAATATATCATATCATAAACATGTCAATTTATCACATATCTCGTACCATAACATATTTCATATCATATGACAACATATATATATATATATATATATATATATATATATATATTCGTCAGTCACATGTCATAATCATATCATATCGTAAACACTTTGTGGTCATATCGTTCCCTAACTTATCATAGTCTTAACATTTTTATACATATCACAATTATATCGTTACATGAATGTATTCTAACGTTATCGTTCTATCAATCTATCATAATCCTATTCCTTTCTACCCCTAACCTAATCGTATTCTTTTATCAATTGATTGTGACTATATCGTTTCTATCAATCTCTCATATCCATAGCACTTCGACATGTAACCTAACCTTAACGTTTCATGAACATATCTTACTTCTATCATTACTTTACGGTCAATGCATCCTTTCTATATCTTATCTCAAACATATTATTGAACCCATCGTACCGTAAGTATTATCATACAATTCACATATTATAACATATACATAACATAAACCTATTGATTCACAAATAATTCACACATATCAATATATATGACACGTGCAGAACCACAGACACATGTCAACATCAAATATAACAATGCCGATAGTAAGCACTTAATTAGCTTAGATTGATATCACCAATTTATCCTTAAGAAAGTTTGATTTTGTCATTTGTATCCAAATCAACCTATATGAACCATGACATCAATTTCAATTTCAATTCTCTAAATTTTACAATGATTTCATGTGTTAGACTTCAAGAGCATTGGAGACTTTATGATTAGTTGGAAACTTCATGATTAGATTCTTAAATATATATAATTCTATTTTTATTAAATATTTATTTTCTATTCTTACTAGAAGATATTGTTACTGGACAACATTTTGATGGAGTTTCTTACCTTCTCAAAATTACTGTTTTATTATTTTTTTTATTATGTTCACCAAATCTTTCGGTTTTGTATTTATTTTAATTATGTAAACATATATTACTGGCCAATTTTATTAATCAATTCTCACTTCCAATCTGGCCAAGTCTGACTATATTTCCTTCTTTCTTTTATTTTATTTTATTTTAATTCTTAGCACTTTAATTTAGACAAATATTTTTGGCCAATTTTTTAATCATTGTTTGACTATTAATCTTACGTGATTTAATAGAATTTTTAACTAAAATTTCATTGATTCTAACCTTATTTCGTGATTTCAATAAAGGAAAAAAGATCTAATTTCTTATAACGATGGGACAAAAGAAAAAAAAAATAAATATATGAATTGATTTCTTAATAAGGAAAAATATTTTCTTATAATATATTGGACAATGAATAAATAGACGAAATCTCCTTCCGTCTGAACCCTCTCTTGTAAATCTGTACTGTAGTAGTTTTCTCAAATCTGCAACATTTTTATTTTCTGTTTCATTTTTGGAGGGACGTGAGAGAAGTGGGTTGGAAGGGACTTAGTAGAGAGAAGCGAGGACTGATTGTGTTCAGGTCATTTAGTTGGGGTGTTATGTTTATCCCTCTCTATTCCATTAATAACTGGTCGTTTTGATTCTTTGGAACAACCGAATGAATTTAATAGATCTTTTTAGGAGAAACAAATGACTATCGATAAAACTTATCCTATTTTTACAGTGCGATGGTTGGCTGTTCACGGACTAGCTGTACCTACCATTTCTTTTTTAGGGTCAATATCAGCAATGCAGTTCATCCAACGATAAACCGAGTTGTCATTGGAATCCCACTAAGTTAATTTTCATACTCCATTTCCGTCAAAATTACATCAATTTTGTTATAAGAGCAATTTACTTATTCAAGAATTCAAGTCACGAGTCGTAGCCATTAAAAAAAAAAAAGAATCGAATAATATAAGAAAAATAAACAAAAAAAATTATTTGTACTAGTAAATATAATATTATAATATACATGTATTTTCAAATATATTATGAAATTATAGTATCTTCTTTTAAAGTTTAAAATTTTTTTAGATTAAATATTTAAATTTAAAAATATAAATCTTTTCTTTTATTTCTTCCCTTTCCCAATCAAAATTCGATTTCTAATTGATTGGGATGTCCCATAATCTTTTATATATATACTCACGTATTCTCTCGTCACTTGTAACTTTCTTTAAGAGACGAAGATTCGATCGAAATTTCATTTGATGGAGCGTTTATTTCAACGAAGGTCCATTGCTCGTATATCATTTAAAGTTGAAGCACCGGTAAGGACACTCCAACGAGTTCTTCCTCAAACGCCATCGTCCATCGATTACATCATACTCGAATTCAAAGTCCAAGTAATTTGCAATCACTTCCGAGTAGAAGAAAACAACGATATATTGTTGGTGAGGCAACATAAATACCAAAGAATTCCCTTTGTGAGTTATCAACTTCCTGTCAAAATCTTCAACCATCGCGATGCAACCTTGCAACGGTTCTTATCAACAAAACTCAGAAGATATAGGAACGTTATGAACCACGTTAAGACAATCACAGATGAGATAATAAACAAGTGGATCATAATCAAAAGTGAGACTACGAATTTGACGTTGGGGAAAGATAATTCTTTTGTAATCTTACTGAAATTATGGAATGTTGCAACTTGTCGCTCGAGACCATCGTTCCTGACCGTTAGTGAAGACCCGATGGTTCCTACGAGCAAAACCGCTATCGAGATGTTACGAAGAGTAAGCATCGAGGAGATAGAAACGGATGAACGGTGTGTAATTTGCTTGGAAGAAATAGAAAAAAAAGGTGAAATATTATTATTGCAAATGCCTTGCTTGCACGTGTTTCACGACGAATGCATAAAAACGTGGCTCACCAATAGTCATTATTGTCCTATTTGTAGATTTGACATATCTACCCAATAAGTTTATTTATTTATTTTTTATTTATTTCTAATTTTAGGATTTAAAAGGTTGTTAGTTATTTATTATTATTCGTTAATATATATATAGATAAATATATTTTATATAGCGGTAATATTTTTTCCTTATTTTTAGATGGTTAATAGTATATCGGATATATTTTATCTATTTTCAGATTTTGTTAGTATATATTTATATATTTTTTTATTTTTAAGAGTTAGTTGATAATTTGTATACTATTTAAACGTTGTGAACATTAATTAAGATCGGCCTTTCAATCCCACTTTTGCTTCTTATTCTTAACATGGTATCAGAGCAGTCTCAAGTCTCAGTCTCATTCTCAACATGGTATCAGAGCACCGATCGGTGTTCTTAAATATCAAAATTTCCTATGGCAGAATACGTTAAATTCAGCTTCAAAATTTCAGATATTGATTTAACATATCTTTATTATATTCTATCGCTCTCTATTTTCTAGAAGACGAGTACTTTAACTGGAAGGGAGTAAGGAGGTTTGATATTTGGTTAGTAGTATATTTTCTCTTATATTTAGGAGTTAGTTAATAGCTTGTATCCTACTTAAACGTTGTTAACATTAATGAAGATCGGACTTTCAATCCCACTTTTGCTTCTCATTCTTAACGTGGTGTCAGAGCAGTCTCAGTCTCATTCTCAATAGAAAAGAATGATTCGAAAAATTGATAAAAAATTGATAAGACAGTTACTTCGCTAGTGTTGTACTCAACGAGCTGAATATGGTACAATTACACGTAATTGAGGAACGAAATACTAAAAAGAATGCATGTTAGTCTTTCCTCCTTTTTTAACATTTTTTAATGTAGTGTATGATTTTTCTTTGTATTGTTCCCTTTTTTAATATCTTATTTTTATTATTTCAAATATTTGGATTTTTTAAATAAATTTGAATATTTTCTAAATAGGGGAGTAGATAATCAATATGATATTAATATTTTATATATTAAAAATTCAAAAGAATATTTACTTGAATAAGTCTCATCCATATTCATTAATTTTTAAATTTTATTTAGATGGTAAGAAATATTATTTTTAATTTAATTTCTTTTTTCAATTTTTTAAAGAAATTTTAAATTAAATGGTTAATTCCCGCCATCCATTTTAATTCCTTACTAAAAATCTAAAAACTTTATTTCTTCAAATTATTTAATTATTCATATAAAATATTTTAAACTTAAATCTTTCTAATAATATCAAATTCAATCATTAAACAATAAAATTTTAAATTTAAATATTCTTCAATAACATATATTTATTATAAGTACATTCAAATTTTAAAGATATTTTTTATTTAATAATTTTAATATTTTAAAAATATTTAATATATCCTATACGATTATTTTATGAATTAACAAATAATATATTTTGTGATTTAGATATGGTATATATACTTCATTCATATATCTCCACATGAACGGTTTGAATCAAATTATTTCTGACTATTACAAATTGGATCGCATCAATAGTACTCAAATAATTTATATTATAAACAATTAGGTTGAGAACTCATCATTAATTTCTTAAAAAAAAAAAAAAAAAACTAATAGAGTGATGTGACATTCAAATTGATGCACGTAAATATTAAAATAATTTATTGATAAACCCTCAACTTTATTAATTTACGTACTTCTTTCAATTTATTTGTCATAAATGAATTAATTTAGCATTATATTTGAGAATGGACCGGCCAGATTAGCAAAATTGAAATTAGAACTAAATTTAATACACACATAAATAAAATTTTCAAATTGATGTATTTATTCTTTCAAAATTGAATCTAAAAAAATATGATCAATAATGTCCGCATCGAGTAATATCAAGTAATTCAGTCTTGTTTAGTACTAGTTAACATCCGCATCAAGTAATTCAGTCTTATGCTTTAGCTTGTAACGTCCGCATCAAGTAATTCAGTCTTCAATCTTATGTTTAGTACTAGTTAACGTCATCCGCATCAAGTAATTCAGTCTTCAATCTTATGTTTAGTACTAGTTAACGTCATCCGCATCAAGTAATTCAGTCTTCAATCTTATGTTTAGTACTAGTTACGTCTGCATCAAGTCAAGTAATTCAGTCTTATGGTTTAGTACTAGTTAATGTCCGCATCAAGTAATTCAGTCTTATGCTTGGCGTGCAATAAGAGTAATCCATAATTTTTAAAATATATCTTGAAATTTAAAATATTTTATTAATATCTTTCAACTTTTTTATCCTAAAAAGTTCAAAAATATCTTAGGTTAAAAAATACTAATAAAATTGAAAAATTAACATTAATATCATTTATCTTTGTAAAAAAAAATAAAAAAATATTTTTAGGATGAAAATCATCTAAAGTATTTTTATTTTTTAATATATATTAGAACTTTTTTAAAAAAAATTATTTTTGAAATTTTAAAAAAAATTTAAAAGTATTAATAAAACTTTTAAAAAACTCAGAATTTGAGAGAGGGGGAGTTAGTCTCCATTTAATAGGAGGAGGGACAGTGACAACTTCTAAAAGAAGCCCATTGTAGCAAAGAGTTTTGGAATGACAAAATGATAGCAGTAGCCTCACACAATTCAAATCCAGTAACAAAGTATGACCCTTTGGAGGGCATCATCTATCCACTTAACCAAAAACTAAAGCAATAATAAGACCAAAACCCCACGTTTCATCATATAGCTACACTACACTACCCACCTCTTAAGCGGTAACTGCAGCTTGGCTTGCCAGCCTCTTCCTGGCTTCTTCAATGATGGATAGTTTGATACCCTTTCCCTTGGGTAGAGACACCCATGGCTTAGTCCCCTTACCAACTGTGAACACATTGCACAGCCGAGTTGCAAACTCGTGCCCGGTCGAATCCTGAACGTGGACTGTTTCAAAGCTTCCCTTGTGCTTCTCCCTGTTCTTTATCACTCCAACTCTGCCCCTGTTTCTTCCCCCAGTTACCATCACAACATTTCCTACATCAAACTTTATGAAATCAGCTATCTTGTTGGAGTCGAGGTCCAGCTTGATGGTGTCGTTCGCCTTGATTAGAGGGTCGGGATAACGGATTGTACGTCCATCGTAAGTGTTCAGGTAAGGGATGCCCTTTTGTCCGAACTGCACTGAGCGAACTTTGCACAGCTTAAACTGCAAATAATAATATAAGAGTCAATCATGAATCATCCAATTATAGCATGGACGACAAACAGTGTTGAACAACTCCAGTCTATTACTCGAGAGGGTTAGGATATTGATTTCCCTACATCAAACGTAACATGATAATGACCTGAAAAGGCAGCTAACTCGAAGAAATCTCAACAATGCAAAATGGTTTTAGAATATGATGTTCCTTCTGAGCAAGTGCCAGCCCACCGCCCACAACTAACAGATATTGCCCTCCTTGGACTTCCCCTTCTAGGCTTCCCCTCAAGATTTAAAAACGCTAGGGAGAGGTTTCCACACCCTTATAAGGAATGTTTCGTTCCCCTCACAATCAACGTGGGATCTCACAATTTATGTACTATTGATGAAAAAAAAAAAAAAAAAAAACTCTTTCAATTTTATTTGACTCTAATACACTTAATACAACAAGATTGTAACATATATCAGGTCAAAATTCAATATCAAAGGAACAGTAGCTAACCTTAGCCTCTTCATCTCTGACTGAGTGAAGCCGGAATCGACCCTTTGTGTCATAAAGAAGCCGGAAATTCTCATTTGTCTTAGGAATTGACACAACATCTAAAGGGGAGGGAGAGACAAAACAAAATGTTGTGGTTAAAATGTATATTAAAGAGTAATAAACAGAACAAATATGAAGCAACCAAGGGACAAAGAATCTAACGGCCCAAGCCCACTACTAGCAGATATTGTCCTCTTTGGGCTTCCCTTTTCGAGCTTCCCCTCAAGGTTTTAAAACACGTCTGCTAGGGAGAGGTTTCTTCACCCTTATAAAGAATGTTTCGTTCTCCTCCCCAACCGATGTGGGATCTCACAATCCACCCCACTTCGAGGCCCAACATCCTCGCTAGCACTCACACTTCTCCAATCTATGTGGGACCCCCCAATCCACCCTCCTTCGAGGCCTAGAGTCCTTGCTGGCACAATGCCTCGTGTCCACCTCCGTTTAGGGCTCAGCCTCCTCCCTGACAAATTGCCCGGTGTCTGGTTTTGATACCATTTGTAAGCCAAGCCTACCGCTAGCAAATATTGTCTTCTTCAGGATTTCCCTTTCAGGCTTCCCCTCAAGACTTTTAAAACGTGTCTGCTAGGGAAAGGTTTCCACACCAGAATGTTTCGTTCTCTTCCCCAACCGATGTGAGATCTCACAAAGAAGTTCCGAGCAAGGAATGTTTATGAGTTGACAATCAAATCAATGGAACATATTATCAATACTATCTTGTTTGGAGATAGTAATTTGACAGGTAAAGCTATAGTTGCATTCCCTATTATTTGCCCCATTCCCATTTACAGACAATGCTTTTCGTAGGAAAATATTCGATTGAAATGACATCTTCCATTGAAAAGAATGGGAAGAAAATGCGAAGCGAAAATGATGACAGAACTAACACTCAAGCCACCAAAGATACATAATGTACAACTTACAATAAGGACCCCACCAGCCATTAGTAATAGCCTAATGTCAATGTGGAAGGATTAAAATGATGAACACTCCATTACTTCCCGAATTTAGTTCATAAAATCAACAGCCAATTCCAAGAATAAAAAACCAATTTAGCAAGCTATTCAAACAACTCTGCTATAGTATAGTTACAAAGTTTAAGAAAACCATACCCATGAAACCAGCAGGGAAAGTCTTGTCTGTCCTGACCTTCCCATCGACCAAAACATGTCGTTGCATTAAAATTGAAATTACCTCACGGTATGTGAGAGCATATTTCAATCGGTTCCTTAAAATAAGGATCAACGGAAGGCATTCCCTTGACTTATGAGGTCCAGATGAAGGTTTGGGGGCCTACGAAGAAATTTGAATGATAGAACAAAATGCATAAGCTCTAGACAAAAAGTAAAATCAATGAAAACAACAAATTTGACTCACAAATGCACCACCAAGCTTGTCAAGCATCCAATGCTTTGGGGCGTTGAGCCTCTTCAAATGCTTCTTCAATCCCCTTGCCTGTCATAGCCATAGCCATTAATTATCTATTTAAAACACCAAAACACAAGCATATACACAGATATCGGGAGAGCACAAGGCAAAGGAAACACAGTTGAGTCAAAGAATCATCGAAATGTAGAAGAAAACTAAAATTCTCGGTTGAAAACACAATCAAAGAAACCAATCATACTTAAATAGAATCTTCAACATTGTTTTGCCCGACAAATTTTGTCTCACACAAATTTTAAAAAAATGTCACTAAGTGTTCCATCTGCAGAAGAACGAGTGATCCAAAATCCACAAGGATATAACGAAGAATACAATGGACAAATCAATCAAATGAAGAAAGAATTTAGAAAGAGATCCACTGACCATATTGTCGAAGTGAAGCTCGAAGAAGCTAAACTGGGGTCGCCGGCGGCGTCTGTGGGGGGAGAAAGTAGGGTTTCAGTGAGAGAAAGTGTTTGCTGGAACGAAAAATAAAAAGCTAATAGAGAAGAGAGGTTTTTTTTTTTTTTTTTTTTTTTTTTTTTTTTTTTTTTAATATTTAGGATTTAATGTTATCTGAATTTTACATAAAGGAAATAATATTTCTGTTAAATAATTTTATATTAATAAATTTTACAAATTAATTATTATTATTATTATTATTTTATTTTTTTTTTTTGTTAACTCAAATTATTATTATTTTTTGTTAGGTAATAAAATGCTAAATATATTTTGAGATGTTGATGAGTAGTATTTTAAGATAAGTTCAATCATTATGATTTACTTATTAGGTTATGAGCCGAGTAAAAATGCGTTTAATAGGAGTTTAATTGTGTATTGTTCTACTATTTGTATGTCGTGATTGTACGATTGTGGTATTGTGAGAGTATTATCAGTTAAACCTCGATAAGAGACATGTTACTAATGGTGGGGGCCACGTATGTACCTTTATACCTAGTGTGACGTTTATGCAGCTATCAGTGCTATACGTGTGCTATGTGAGTGTGGTTAAGGGGTCTTCAATTATTCCCTACTCGTGATCTTCTCAAAGCAGGACAAGGGACCACATAGAGTCAACAGATACAAGGGTTGCTCCCTCTTGTGTTAGATTCGCATCGTGAGACTAGTAGGGTTAAGGCGACCACCCTGATAGTTTATCTGTCGTAGAAAACAAACTCCACAATGTATGACAAAAGATCAAAGTTCCTCTTGTGTCATATTCGCATCGTGAGACTATTAGGGTTAGGGCGACCACCTTGATAGTTTATATGTCGTAGAGAACAGACTCCACAATGTATGAGAAAAAAAAAGAGTTAAAAATTCGACGACAAATATCATGAACTCGCCAAGCTAAAAAACACTAACAAGTTAATGAGAGTTTCGATGAGCTAATGTAGAAAAGTTAGAAGCAGACCAACTGAAAATTAAAAGTAAAATAGTAAAACTTAAACGTTAGTCTAGGCAAGCCTACACCATCGTTTTATGGCATTTGGGTATGAGTAGGAATTCCTAGGGGCTCCATGTTGATCGTACGCAAGAAGTCGATCAATGTGAAACATTGAACCAATAGTAGTCGATGAAATACACTCTCAAACCATAACCCCAAGTTGAATATAAGAGATCTAGTTGAACTTTAAATTCCCGTGCTAAAGAAACTTAAAAGTATTTGTAATAATACTTATTTTGAAAAGAAAAAAAAATTTGATTTCCCGAACTTCTCTCTAGTAACCTCTCGCAACCCCTCTTCCCAAATTTGTCTCCCTTAACGAACCCTATCATGCAAAACTTATGGAAGCGACATGTAACGTGTTGCACCCAACCAAGTCAGACCCTTGGGGTACATATATGAGCCCGCTTGGTGGGTCCATATGCAAGTACGTGGGCCGTGTATGGAGAAGTACAGCACATCCAACCCTGCTCGGAGCTGGAAAGAGTCTAAGGTCATGTTACGGTTTTAAAGGATAGGCCACAATCATGTTATGAGTGTGATTGCATTACTAACCCCAATAGTGGGTGACTTACTAAGTATTTCTTAAAATACTCAAGCCACATGTTACCCTTAGGTAAAAGTAAAACACCTCTACACGAATGACAGTGAATTCTGGAATGACCATGGAAGTCAAGATAGGGCAGTAGTATGCATTGATTTTCATTTAGTAGATGATATGTGGTTTACTTCTAGTGATGGTTTACGATAAAGCATAAGTTATATATGTTAATGTTGTATAAGCAATAATGATTAGGTCTCAGTAATTTACGTACCGAATATATTTATATATTCACTCGTGCTACTTTCTTTTTCTGGTAGCTCAAACATGTATATCGGTGGATGACGATGGCCTGATGACATTGGTTGGCTATATAACATGTTAATTTAAAGTTTGATCATCAAATAATATTTAATATATTGTTACTAATTATAAATTTAATTGAAACATATTTGTACAAATAAAATAAAAATTAAAATAAAATAACAAGAATAAAAATGGGAGGAGATGAAGAGTAATAGTAGTAAAAATAATAAAGAATTTTTCAGTACAAATATTATTAATTTAGTTATTTAGTCCTTAAATTCTATTACATAACAATTTAATTTTTATTTAAAATTTTGAAATGGTTTAAATAATTTTAGTTTAATAATAAAAATAAAATTTGATCAATGATAGACTATCGATGGAGTTTCATAAATTGACTCTCGTGGCCGTGTTCATTTCTATTGATAAAGAGGTGACTTCGTGCTCTTCAAGAAATTCAAGCAAAGGCTTTCTCGAGCCTGATTTACTGGGAGGAAACAGGAATTGAACGATTTTAATCGAATCTGGGGAACGAGCAGTCGCTCTAAGGACACTCTTAGTCAAGCTTAAACGTCACTTCAAAGGTAATCTTAGTGAAAGGACATTTTCTTTTCCGGTGTCATATAATTACAGAAATGAAAACTAATTTAGTTTTTAAATATTTATATTTAATATTTTAATTTAAAATCTTTAAAATTTATTTACACATATGAATATAATATTATTAAGATTTATATGGCTTTTAAAATAATAAACTTAAAATAAAAATAAATATAAAAAAATATAAACCTGAATAAAATTTGTTAAAAAATATATTTTATCATATTTATGGATATCATTTTAGAGTTGTATTATATTTTAAAATTATTTTCGCTTAAAAATATGTTATAATTGTTTTTAAAATTTTAAAAATATTTTAATTTAAAATTCTTACTAATATAAATTATGTTTTTTTTTAATTTAATATTTTAATCTCATTTTAGCATCTCAAAATACATATTTGGATTTTCTAATTATGTGCTTTATTTTATTTATTATATTTGGATCATTTATTATATTAGGATAAAAATAATAACTTTTTTTAGATACAGATAAATATATAATATAATTAAAAATATTTAAATTTATAAAATAGCTCTTAATTAAAAATTATTAATTATATTAACTATTAAATTTTATAATATTATCTATTATCTATTATGATTTAATTTTCTTATTTTTTAATGAATTTTAACTAAGAATAAAATTTCTTTTAAAAATAATCACTATTAAAATTTAGAAATTAGTTTTTTTTTCATTAAATAAAAATTAATAAGAATTACAAAAGGTAACACCCCTAAAAAAATAATAAACAAATAAATAATAATAATAAAAAAATGGTAACCCACTCCTTCCTAAAATAACTCTATCAACCCGTACTTCCTTTTTTCCTGTAAAAACAAACAGAAATAAAAGGAAAGGTTTAAACAGATTTACCCGTATCATAATTCCTTCTTTCCTACAAAAATAAACAGAAAAAACAAAAAGGTTCAGATTTAGTTTGCATTTGAAGAGGTCGATAGTCTTCATTTTATTTTATTGAATGATATTAATTTGGTTACCTTAGTTAGTTTTGAATTAGAGATTAAACTAAAAAAATCTGTATGAATTTTATGAAATATTTTAGCGCAGACAAAAAGTAAGAATTGATTTAAAAATTTGACTAAAACCAATCGAAGGAAACAAAGGGAAGATTGTGGATATAATTAAAAGGAAGAAAAAAAAAACAAGTAAAGAGAAAAGAAAATATCTCAGAAATGTTAAAGGTATGAGAGAAAATAGAACATCGGAGAACGTTAAAGGTATTAAATAGTTTGTATGAAAATAATACTATAACAAGCATATGTAAATATTTCAAGACTAAACTCATGCAAAGACTCTAACATTCGCATCAAGTATAACACATGACCAATGTAAATTAGAGAAACAATTTCCAAGTGAGTGACCTTACTATCGGCATGGTTATATTTGATGTTGACACGTGTCTCGTGGTTCTGCACATGTCATATATATTGATATGTATAAATTGTTTGTGAATCGATATGCTTATGATATGATGTGTATATGTTATAATATGTGAATTGTATGATAATACTTACGGTACGATGTGTTCAACGTTAGATTTGAGATAAGATATGAGAAAGATGCATTAAACGTAAAGTAATGATAGGAGTAAGATATGTTCATGAAACGTTAAGGTTAGGTTACGTATCGAAGTGCTATGGATATGAGAGATTGATAAAACGAAATGGTCACGATCGATTGATAAAAGAATACGGTTAGGTTATGGGTAGAAAGGGATAGGATTATGATACATTGATAGAACGATAGCGTTATGATATGTTCATGTGACGATATGACTAAGGTATGTTCATGTAATGATATGATTGTGATATGTGTAAGAACGTCAAGGCTATAATAAGTTAGAGAATGATATGACTACGAAGTGTTTACGATATGATATGATTATAATACGTCATGTGAATGACGGATATATATATATGTTGTGATATGATATAAAAATAATACGAAAAATGTTATGGTACGAGATATGTGATAAATTGACATGTTTATGATATGATATATTGTGATGCGATATGTTATGGTATGATATGTATATCATGAAATGTTATGTCTCCTAAATTGTATGTATACAACATGATATGAATGACATGAAATCACGATAAGTGACATGAAATATAACTCCGTTAGAATTATGTATGATATGAGAACTGAAAAATGAGAAATGATATTATATGAATGATAAACGATATGTGAAATGATATGAAAAATGATATGATATGTATGGAACGCTAGCGGGGTTGTATTAAATGATAATGAAAATGGAAAAATATTGGGACCTCATGCATTATGTGTGCTCATGCATTGGGGATACCCCTATTCCATCACGAGGGTACGGACGCGTACGCCACTAGGCAGGTGAAGTATCATTATGTTTTACATAATGCTGTCGTGACAGTTACTAATTCTAATGGGTGTCTGACATAAGGAGCTACCAGAGTAGGCTCGCCCAACAAGAAAAGGGGCCCAGCGGTGTGCGAACTGTCTGGAGAGCCCATACTCGCACGTATGGGCTGTGTGTAGAGTATATGGTACACATCCAAGCTGTCCATTAAGATAGTGTCGTAGGAAAAGAGACTGATATGATAGGTCCCGTTATTGCATTTTAATGTTATTGCAGTTAACCCTCAATAGTGGGGTCACTGAGTATTTGTTAAAATACTCAAGCCACGTGCTACCTCTATTTTGAGTTAAGGCAAGACATTCTTGTACGGCTGACGACGACATCACAACTCGAGACCATGACACATGCATAGGGTAATCATATTTATTTTCTTAGACTTAGGCTATAATAGGATTTTTTATTTATTTAAACGTTTATTTATTTTATTTATTATTTTGTTGTGTCCTTTTTAAAGGTGTTTCAAAACACTAAATCCATGACTATATTTTAAGATGAAGGTGACGTTTTATGAAAGTTTAAATGAAGTATTTTCGCATTTAATGTTCATGATATATCTACACTAGCGACCTTAACCTAAATAGAAAATTTCGGGTCGTTACAAAAAATTATCTATAAAATTAAAACCTCAGGCCCGACCATTTATAACGAAGACCGAACAAGGTTTGAAAAGAAGTTCTTCTAATTATTTTGTAGATATGTAAATAGAAGATAACTTGTATTTCAATCTAAATAATTACTTATATTAATTAAGTTTATAATAAAAATATGAAATATTTTAAAATAATTTATTCGAAATCAATAAATAATAATAGTACTAACTTTAACTTAAAATTTTATATAATTTTAATATATATTTATTAATTTTTATTTAACAAATAATAAAAATAAAAAAAAGGGAAATTTCCAACCCTAAATTTAAAGAAAATTAAAATGTATATTTTAAAAGTTTAAATTTACTTAAATATAATAATCATAAATTTAAATTAATTTTAAAAAAAATTGATAATATTGTTATGGATTAATTAAAAAATATATAATTATTGGATTGTATGAGTCATCGATAAAGGCTGTAAATCATAACAAATTTCCTAATTTTATTGGAAGCCGTGTTTATCCAAATTCCTTCCACCTCTCTTCCCCGTTATAAATGATCGAGTGAGAGTTCAGATTTCACAGATCAATTGCTATCATCAGAACAATTTTAATTTTCTTTGATTTTTTCAGCTATGGAAATCGATTTGACTCCTCAGTTGGCCAAGAAGATCTATGGCGGTGATGGAGGCTCCTATTATTCCTGGTCTCCAAAGGAACTTCCGATGCTCCGTGAAGGTAACATCGGCGCCGCTAAGCTCGAGCTCGAGAAGAATGGCTTCGCTCTCCCTCGCTACTCCGATTCGGCTAAAGTCGCGTACGTTCTTCAAGGTAAATTTTCTATTCCGATTGCATTGATGGAAAGAATGTCCGTCTGCTGTACGGTTTCTAGAAGAATTTAATTTCGATCTGATCAATGTTGAAGGTTGAAGAACTTCTGTTGTATAAGTTGATTAGGTTTAGTTTTGACTAAATTTATATTTCAATTAGATCGATTATCAGTGTTAAAATTATGCGCATGAATTCTTCTGATTAACTGGCTGTTCTGATCTGTTGATGATCGAAATGTCGATTCTCTGGTTTTTGTTCTGATTCAGGCAATGGAGTAGCCGGAATCATTCTGCCGGAATCGGAGGAGAAGGTGATTGCAATCAAGAAAGGAGATGCGATCGCTCTTCCATTCGGCGTGGTTACGTGGTGGTTCAACAAAGAAGCCACCGATCTGGTGGTTCTGTTCTTAGGCGACACTTCCAAGGCTCACAAGTCCGGCGAGTTCACCGACTTCTTCCTAACTGGCGCCAACGGAATCTTCACCGGCTTCTCCACAGAATTTGTTGGACGAGCCTGGGATATGGACGAGGCGTCAGTGAAATCTCTGGTAAAAAACCAAACCGGAACCGGAATCGTAAAGCTAAAGGACGGAGTCAAGATGCCAGAGCCAAAAAAGGAGCATCGAAATGGAATGGCGCTGAACTGCGAAGAGGCGCCACTTGATGTGGACGTGAAGAACGGCGGACGAGTTGTGGTCCTGAACACCAAAAACCTACCGCTAGTAGGCGAGGTAGGCCTAGGTGCAGATCTGGTCCGATTGGACGGGAGTGCCATGTGCTCGCCAGGATTCTCGTGCGATTCCGCCCTGCAAGTGACGTACATCGTGAGAGGCAGCGGGAGAGCAGAGGTAGTAGGTGTGGACGGGAAGAAGGTTCTAGAAACGAGAGTGAAGGCTGGGAATCTGTTCATAGTGCCGAGGTTCTTCGTGGTATCGAAGATCGGAGATCCGGAAGGAATGGAGTGGTTCTCCATCATTTCTACTCCAAATCCGGTTTTCACTCACTTGGCCGGCAGCATCGGCGTCTGGAAATCTCTTTCACCGGAAGTTATTCAGGCAGCCTTCAATGTGGATGCTGATTTGGTCAAGAATTTCTCTTCCAAGAGGGCTTCTGATGCCATATTCTTCCCTCCATCCAAGTAGTTTCACAGAATTTTCAATCTGCTGTTCTTCATCTTTTCCTTCCTCCATCCAATTAGTTTTAGTTTTTCAATCTGCTGTTCTTCGTCTTTTCTTTCTTCCATCCAATTAGTTTCATAGTTTTTCAGTCTGCTGTTCTTCGTGTTCTTCAAATCACAGTAAGTGAATTAAATATGTTTTTTTGTTTTAATTTTGTTTTCATTATGCTTTCTGTTCAGCTTAGGTTTACAGCAGATTCCTTTTTTTTTGGTTATAATAGAGCATTGGTTATATGTTTGGTAAAAATAAAAATAAAATTATTCTTTTTTATATACAAAACATAATTCTAATAATTTAAATAACCTTTTTTTTTTTTTTTGATTCCTTAAAATTTTAATTTTGGTCCATTTTTTTTAGTCCAACCAATAACTCCGAATGTTTGATAAATAATAATAAATTAAGAATATATTACAGCCTTGAACCCATAATTGCCTAAATTACTAATTTAGAAGTGAGTCTTATCTACGTTTTATTTATTAGCGCCTTATTTATTAAGCTATGGGCGCTTTTCATTATACGATAAAAAACAACCCATAAAAAAGTTATATTTATCAATGCAACGCTAATATCAAAGTTGGGTTGAGTTATAATTTTAAACCGAGCATAATTAGTAATGATTAGTAAATTTAAATGTATTTATTTTTCAATAAGTAGTTTAAATTTCAAAAGAATAAACATTAGGTAAAAAGAAAATTAAATGAATGAACCACCTAACTCGAGTTAGGTTAAATTCTTTTTTATCATACCAATATTTTCCTATATCTTTTCTAATATTTTTTTAAAATATATATTATATAATAAAGTTTGAAAATCTAATTCCTTTTCGATTCCAATCCAGATAAGAATTTGATTCCAAATTATAACATTTTTTAAAAAAGAAAAAATGATCTAATTTTGTTTATAGGAATCCAATTCCCAATAATAGGTAGAAAAATGAACCTAATTTTGTTTTTTTTAGTATGACACATTCAAACCGGCCTAATTAGACATCTTATCTATTAGGCTATGGGTTATCCGGCAAGTGGTTACGGACTACCCAACTGATCTATAGATCAAATTAGCAAAGGAATAATTAGAGACCATTTGTTACAAAATATCATGAAGGGACTCGAACCCACCCACAATCGCCTGATTAGAAGTCGGGCGCCTTATCCATTAGGCCATGGCCACATCTCATTATATAATCATTCGACGCCTTATCTATTAGGCCATGGGTGCTTGAATTTTACTTTAATATTTTTTCTCAGACGCGGAGCCATGGTGATTACAGAATACCCAATTGATCTATAGATCAAATTAGCAAAGGAATAACCTACGTCCTGAGAGACCATTCTATAAGTCAATTTCCTTTTTTTCTTTTCGTCCAAATTTCATCAATTTATACTAAACTAATTACCCATGATCTTAATATTAGTAAATTTAAATATGAAATAATATATTTGATTTGAAAAAAAAGAGATGAGATATTTCTTTATTGCAACATTTGGACTACAAGGTGTCCATCTTTCTAGTAGTTTTGTTTTAACTGATATCATTATTATTGTCCTTTTTTTTTTTTTAACTAATATCATCGAAATGGATCTGATAGTTTCAAGTTAGTACCAAGTATAATTAGTGACTTCGACTTAAGTCAACCAAGTAAGTGACTTGATTTGTTGGTTTGGTTGGATGAATTGTATTATGTATGATGACCCGTGTCTTGTGGCTCCTACAAGTTTCATAATTATGATTGTTATGTCATTCTATACTAAGTTGTACTATGTTATTGTAACGACCCTAACTTTCTTGTCTAGATCAAAGACTGTCACTGCATGATACCCCATTGTCTGAAGGAAGAGAACAAAGCGTTTTAAAACTTTGGTCTTTGGTAGTGCGCCAAAGGAAGTGGATTGTGAGATCTCACATTGGCTAGAGAGGGGAACGAAGCATTTTAAAACCGTGAGCCAAGTAACAGCCCAAACCCACCGCTAATAGATATTATCCAATTTAGCCCGTTACGGATCGCTCAGCCACACAATTTTAAAACGCACCTACTAGGGAGAGGTTTTATATGAGATATGGGATCTCACATCAACTTATACTTTGATTTGTATGGGTCAAGTAATAGTCCAAACCCACCACCAGTAGATATTGTCCACTTTTGCCCGTTACGTATCGGCGCTAGTCTCACAATTTTAAAACGCCTCTACCTAGGAGAGACTACACCCTTTTAAGAAATGATATGTTCCCTCTCAATCGACATGAAATCTCACACCAACTTACTATCCACTTTAGCCCGTTACGTATCGGCGTCAACCTCACAATTTTAAAACGTCTCTACTAAGAAGAGGCTACTCCCTTTTAAGAAATGATTTGTTCCTCTCTCAACCGACATGAGACTCACACCAACTTATACTTTGATTAGTTCCTTCCGATATTATTTATTTATCTTTCTAAATTTTAAATTTATCATTTATTTTATATATCGACAACAAAATTACAATAATTTAGTATTCATTTTTAAAATTTATCAAAACTAAGCTTTATTTTATTTTTATTTGACATTTTTTTATTATGTTTTAAAAGCTTTAAATTGAGTTTGCTCATTGATCTTCTATTAATTTTCAACTTATTTGTGCTTTCAATTTTTAGATTGTAAGTATTATTTTTTGTTTTTTGTTTTTAAAAAATATAAAATGATACTTGTTTAATAATTTTTTTATTTTAAAAATAAAAAATACATATTTGATAATTATTAAATTTTATATTTTTAACTAAACTATACAATATACCATGATTGAAAAGATTTTGAAATGTTTTTTTTTTTAGTAAAAACCAAATTTAAAGAATTTAAGAAAAAAAAGTAAGAGAAAAGAAATAAATTAAGGAAATTAAATTAAAAAAAAAAGTGAGAGGAGGAGAAAAGAGTGAAAAGAGAAAATGAATAAGAATAAGCTAGAAGGGCATTTTTGTAATTTTGCAAGTTTTAATTAAATTTAAAAAAATAAAAAAAAATTGAAATTATAGAAAGGAGAATTAAAAAGATGAAAAGAAAGAAAATTGAAAACATTGAGAGATCAACAATGACGCCTTTTCTATAGTCCACGTGTAATGGTTTGATTGGTTCACGAAACTGAGCCACCCAACAACTCAATTCTGCTCGAAAATAGAGTATCAACCCTATAATCGATATTAGTGATGTATTGTATCTTGTAAATGTTTCGTAATTATAAATTTAAAATAACTACGTTGAATTTTAAAAAGGGAAACAGTCACACACACCTAGTGAGACTCGAACCCACAATCGCCAATTCCGCTCCAAAATAGAGTGTCAACCCTATAATCGATATTAGTGATGTATTGTATCTTGTAAATGTTTCGTAATTATAAATTTAAAATAACTACGTTGAATTTTAAAAAGGGAAACAGTCACACACACCCAGTGAGACTCGAACCCACAATCGCCAATTCCGCTCCAAAATAGAGTGTCAACCCTATAATCGATATTAGTGATGTATTGTGTCTTGTAAATGTTATGCTGAATTTTAAAAAAGGGAAACACAGTCACACACACCCAGTGGGACTCGAACCCACAATTGCCTGATTAGAAGTCAAACGCCGTATTTAAATTGAATTTTCAATAGTTTATTTTAAGATTTTCCCCCAACCATAGAGCGAACAATTGATTACAAAACATCCAACAGATCTGTAGATCAAATTGGCAAAGGAATAATGGTCTATCAGAAGAGACCATTTTGCAAGCCAATTTCCATTTTTCTTTTCGTCAAAATTCCGACAATTTTGTTACAAAATCTCTTGAATTTGATTAGAAAAAAATACCAAAATGATTTATATGTCGGGGAGAAAGTCTTTGGAATGACAATTAGTATCTTTATTATATTAGTTAAAACTTATTTATTCTCGTTCATTTCTATAGCAACAAGATGGACTTTACCCCGACTAAGAACAGACCAACTATTAAATCTCGAATGGAAATTTCTTTTACCTATATCTCTCGGTAATCTATTATTAACAACTTCCTTTCAACTCTTTTCACCGTAAACGAATACTATATTCTATATTCACCGACTAAATATGAAACAGAGATAGAACAGATATATCGAGATATTTCTTTATTGCAACATTTGGACTACATGGTGACCGATCTTTGTAGTCGTTTTGTTTTAACTAATATCATCAACATGATGGATCTGACAATCTCAAGCTAGTACTAAGTATAATCAGCAACCCTGGCTTAAGTGAATCAAGTAAGTGATTCTATTGTTGGTTTGGTTGGATGAATTGTATTATGTATGATGACGCATGTCTTGTAGCTCATGTGTGTTTCATAATTATGATTGTTATGCTAAGTCGTACTATGTTGTTGTAACATCCCTAATTTTCTTGCCTAGATTAGAGACGTCATTGCATCATCCCACATTGGTTAAAAGAAGGGAACGAACCGTTTTAAAACATTGGTTGAGCCCCAAATGGGTGGATTTTGAGATCTCACATTAGTTGGAGAGGGAAACGAAACGTTTTAAGACCGTGAGGTTGACGATGTAACGGGCCAAGTAACAACCAAAACCCACCGCTAGTAGTTATTATCCGCTTTGACCCGTTTCGTATCGTTGTCAGCCTCACAGTTTTAAAACTCATCTACTAAGAAGAGGTTTCCACACCTTTTTAAGAAATGATTTATTCTACTCTAACCGATATGGGTTGATCATTCATTTCGTGTATTTCGACCGAACCATTTATCAAAAAAAGAAACAAAGAAAAACACTTGAATTTGGCCCTCAACTGATGAACGATAATAATTTTATCTACAGCTTTCGTGAAAAAGGGAAGAAGATACATCATTTGGGACTTGAACCCATGCAAGTGAAGCGCCCACTCGAGCTCAACTCTATTAATAAGTATATATACAAATTTGAGTACTCACAACGTTATATTCGTGACAAAATATATATTTGTATCTGTCTGAAGAGTACGATGAAAGAAAGAAAATTGAAAATAATGAAGTTGTACGTTGTTCTGTTTGGGCTTTCCCTTTCGAACTTTCCCTCAAATTTTTTAAAACGCTTCTAATAGGGAAAGGTTTCCACACTCTTACAAAGGGAGTTTCGTTCTCCTCCCCAACCAATGTGGGATATCACATTACTAACTTTGTTTCACTCATAGCTTCTTCAATTTAATAGCTTTTCATTTTAGTTTTAATTTGAGTGATTCAAAACAGTTGAAACTGTTATTCCAAATTCTGCACCGTACACACTTCAAAACACAGCAATTTTAGTAATTAAGTGAATATTTATAATCATCAAAATATTAATTAATTAATTAAATAAAATTAATTAGTTTGAGTTTAAGAGTCAAGAAATCAACTAATCAAATTACTTCCAAAAAAAAAATCACTTAAAAGTTCATAGGAATTCAACTCACCATAACAATAAACAACAAATGCTCATATTTAAAATTTACTCAAAAGTAAATTAGTCGCCGAATTATTGCATCATAAATTTGAAGCAACAACACAAAAATAAAATAGGATTCAAATGGATTAAATATATATTGAAATATGTTTTTTTAATACGATTTCAATAGATTAGACATTAAGGTTTAGTCATAGAGTTATATTTGTTGTCTGTTCTAGAGGCTGCCACGAGCCAAACTAATGGTGTTAGAATCATAGTAAGATCTTGTGGAGAAAGTTCCGTACCGATAGAACATACCAAAGAGATTTGTCAACTACGATTCATACAAAGGTAGAGTCACTGCTTTCTTATTTAATATTTTATTTTAATTCTAAATAAAATCAAATTAGTTTCCAATGTTTCCACTCGTTCATTTTTTTTAGTACATTTGATTGGGAAACTCTCTCCCCTCATAATTTCTTGAATGTACTCAAGATCTCGTAAGAATTTAAGCCATAAGAACGATAAGATTAATCCATCTCTCTAAAACTCAGATCTTAGAAAAATTCTATCTATTTTCGCAGTTGAAAACCATGTTTAGGTAGCGTTTGGACAGGCACAATCGTACATGAGTTGGATTGAGATGTCAGACGGTTCTTTTTAATTTTCTTTTTTAATTCTTATTTATCCACCATTCATATTATATTAATAACTAAAATCTCATAAATATCTCAAAATCAAAAATTTATAAATCACGTACATCACTAATATCATTACAAATGTTTAATATTATTAATTTTCACAATAATCTTAAAAGTTAAATAATTTTCAAAATTGGTTGAATTAATTTAACAAAAAATATATATATATAACTCACAAACCGACCCAAAATTTTAAAATTTCAAAAAATCCAATCCAAACCGAATCGAAAAAAAAAACAATTCAACCCAACCCACTAGAGTAGTCCAAATTAATTGAGTTCTCGAGTCATTCGAACTCCCCTAATCCAAAACCTTTAAGAAATGAATGATTTGGAACATTCGATTCTCATAGCTTCATGAATGCATCTCCCCCATCTTCATCCCAAGTTGGATAGCTTAGGCCAAACGAAGAGATGTCTTATTCCACTTGGCGTCCATGAGAAGCTGATAATGAGCAAAAGTGCTTTAAAGTACTACCACTTTTCATTGCTACTTTTTTTATAAATTCCTATGCTCAAATCACCAACCAGACACATCTCAATTCTTATCCAAAACCAAACACATCTCGATACTATACCTCATAAGAACATATCAACCAAAGAGATATCTATCCCCCAAATCCTTTTCAAGAGAATACATCCCGTGGGTCGATGCAGGACGTTCGGGGTTGAAGAGCTTAATTTTGAGCTAAAAATGGCTAAAAGAGAATAAAAAAATACATTATATAGCTGAGTTACCTGACGTGAGATAATAATATCATAACAAACAAATAAGGCATCCAAAACAAAACTTCAAATTTTTAAGGACATTCCCAAGTTGCATTTTGAGTAATTGGTGAGGTCTAAGGCAGGAAGATACCTAATTTCACGCATGCAATAAGGTTATTTGGGTCAACAACCTCATTCCTGATCAAAATCATCCGTCAAAACTTCCTCCGTCACGTCCAAAATCTCTTCAACTTCGACCTCTTTCGCTTCGTATTCCTCTTCTTCATCGCTGGCTTCACCATCCCGAAGCTTCTGTCGTAACAACTTCTCTTCTTCGTGCAATCTCTTCCATTCATTCAACCATTTCTCCCACTCCTCCTTCAACATTCTCCGTTTCTCGCGCTCCTGCTCGCTCAGTAGCATAGATACATCCTGATCTTCAGCCTCGTACTTCTTACTGTACTTCTTCAAATTCTTTGCTATCTCTTCCTCTTTCTCCGGGGTCAAGAAGGACGGTGGCCTTGGCCGCCATGCAAACTGCCATTTGAAAATTAAAAAATTTAACGACGACTCCAAAGAGTTCATTAAGATAAAGAAACTTGATCGATCTAGTTTTCGCAAGCATACAAATTCATGAACGATCATTAAAGTATAAACCCACAGGACCATAATAAAAAACATATGATTTGCAGAATATAATAGATAAGTTACCTGAAAGAAATGATCCTTCAAGATTCGATAGAGGAGCTTTCCATTAAAGGACCATATGTTGAAACCGTTTTCCATCTCGTGGACTGAAGTTACAGCAGTTGCAACGTACCTGTACAGATGCAAACAACGAGACCGACTCAGCTGTCGTAACCACAAGGGAAATCATTCTGATCCAATCTTATAACAATGTACAAATATGGATGCCCTCTAAATTACCTTCCAGTAGGATCCCATTCAATATCAGTAGCCATGAAATGCTCTGCAGTTGCCATCGTCTCCAGTTCATCGACGTTGTAAAACTCCAACTGCCCATTGAAACCTTTCAAGCCAGCAAGAAGAATGAATCTTCCAGCAGGTGACCAGAAAAGAGCATTGGCCTGCTTGCCTTTGAGAGTTGTAAGTTTCGACACTCGGCCACTGTTGTGAGTGCTTCGCATGGAGTAAAAGCTAATATCTGGCCTTGGGTTGTCACCATGAATGACTGCAAACCTATGCCCCTTTGGCTCCCAGGCAAATGCAATGATCTTATCGTTCTTATTCTCGAGCTC
Source organism: Cucurbita ficifolia (assembly GCA_033971965.1). Classification (NCBI taxonomy): domain Eukaryota; kingdom Viridiplantae; phylum Streptophyta; class Magnoliopsida; order Cucurbitales; family Cucurbitaceae; genus Cucurbita; species Cucurbita ficifolia. The sequence goes on from CM066970.1 coordinate 6,363,112, forward strand.
CAACACTTCAATAGGAATATCCCGCTCTTTTATGCGGAAAAGCTCAAACCCTGTGTACGTGCTTTTCTTTGTCTTCGTATATCTATCAACCTTGACAGCAAGATAATCCCCATTGCTTTGCCAGTACATTTTGCAATCGCTAACACTGAAAAGATTTTTCTGTCTCAACTCCTCCTTGCTGGGGATTTGGACAAGACTCACCTAGGAAACGAAAGAAACCCATAGAGAACATTTAAATTCACAGATCAAAAGAATAGAAACACATGCAGCATAGAAGTACTCACCCTAGCCGGTTGGTTCCCACCACCTAGCTCAGGAACATACAGTGCAATAATGGGATCTGTAGGGGACCAGCAAAAATCCATAACATTTTCGACCTTCAAAGATTTTTTGTCGATAAGAGAGAAAGTCTCAGTTTCATAGACTGAAATCACATTCTTCCCAATCCTGGCGAAGTATTTATCTTCTTTCCCACCACCCCACCTGCAAAAACAACAATAACATTTATATCATCAGCAAGAAAAAAAAAAATATTCCGACCAATTTGACAAGCCAGAAACGAACTGAGACAAGGCATATCCATAGAAGACATAAATACCTAAAAACAGGCCAAGATACGCCGGCAACACCACCAGTTCCTCCAGTGGAAAAATCATCAGGACTTCCCTTGAAATCTCTCATTACTTTTCCAGTTCTCACATCAAAAATATTGATCACAATCCTCTGAAAGAACATATAATCAGCAATGATGGAAAGCTGTAAAAGTTCTTCAATTAAAATTAAAAACTAGGAATAAGAAGGAAAAAAACTCACATTTGCATCACGAGGATTGCTGGGCTCATGGCTGCTGTAAGTTACCAGATATTTTTCGCCAGGAGAAAAATCAATTAACTTAACCTGCATTTAATATATTAAAAGCTTAAGGCCTTTGGGGCGTTGGCAAGCACTGTCAGGTGTGGAGTGAAAAAAGCATAGGATACCTGTTGATGGGCAAAGCGCATCAGACGGTTAAAGGTACTTGCTCCACCCCAAACTGCAGCACCCTGTCGGTGAATTGTCGCTAGGTAAGTCCCCAATGAGGACCACTGCACAAAACTCTCGGTCCAGAACTGTAACAGAAAAATATTTGATTAAGCTAGGGTTATCAACCCAAGAGCAAAGATACCTAAGTGTTTTATTAATACTATGTATACCAACATCAACCAAACAATCGAACCAGGAGAGAGTAGTAACTTTAGTTATAAAACCATGGTCAACACTCAAGACAGACTAAAGGATACTCACTGGACGCTTGTAGACAGGCTCAGGCTTCAAATGTCTAGCATCATTCCAGAAAACCTCAGTGTCAGAACCTGAACGAATAACAAACTGATCCCGTGCTTTTTCATCGGTAAGCCACTGTTGAAGATTCTCCTGAAATGTTCAAAAGTAAATAGCATCATGCTTCCATGACAGCACAGTTTGATCTTATCCTCCCATGGGTCTTTTTCCCCATATAAATTCTAATGTTCAGCTAACCATCTTCACATTGATCCACAAAACCCCCACCTTTCCTCAAGAAAATGTATCACAGGAAGCAGTGGGGATGAAAAATAAAGTAACATTGCAGATAGTTTACCCCAGGAGTATATGGGTTGATTTCAGGAGGAGCCCACTCATCTGGGACTTTCATAAATCTATCAAAGTCCTCAAACATGTTAACAGTGAAAATATGTGCTCTATCCAGCTTGTACCCATCAGTCTTCTCTTTGGCAAGCTCAGCCTCCTACAATATGACTGAAATTAAATAAGATACTCGATCATGTAACAGAACTACAGTATTACACACAAGAGAATTAAGATTAAATACAAAAAAAAATCACAACAGAAAGCCTGGAAGCACAACTGCAAATATCTATAGTAAAAAAAATTCACTTAACAGGCAAAATGATAGAAACAGAACATATAGGAACAGAATTCCATGAAGGTAAACGTATTCCCATATGAAATGCATGTCTAGTGGAAATCCAAAATATCACACTATCATATAGTGGACTTACCGAACGCTACAAAGTTTATATTTCAAGAACATCCTAACATGGTATATTACCACTAAATGCTATGCCAAAGTAATACTAGTAACCCAAGACAATGAGAGATTAGGAAAGAGACGTAACAAGTTAGGCCAAACAAGTAAATTTATTCATAGCATCAAAATAACATCTGGTATAGAGATATTCCATCTCTAAATGGGATATAGGGTGATGGTATAAGAGGGAGTTGGATGAAACTACTGCCAGTTCCATCCAAAAAAACTAGAGATAAGTACCAGCCAGAAAGAAGTATAATGAGGTTGCAAGTATCTGTAGCTGTATTGGACTTCATCAAATGCCAGCAAGAACGAAAAGTGGCAAAGATGGCAAAGATAGGAGACTTTCTTCAATCTTAACAGGATTTATAATATTGGACATTGTTTCTCAATGGCATTCTTTAACATATATTTCGATACGATAAATATATGAAGTTTCGGAGTAAAATTAGCAGAGACAAAAAAGGGTGTGTGCGAAAATGAGAAAGTACCTGTGGAGTGCCATACTCAATAAAGCAGTACCCTAAAGTTTTTTGTGTAGTAGGATCAACAGGCATCCACAGACCATCATCCTTAATAACTCCAATCTGTCCAAAAATTTTACGAACAACACCTTCGAGCTTCTCAAACTTCTCCGGAGGAACAACCGGGAGATTGTCAACAACTATAATGTTTCCGAACCCAGAATCAAACTCTAGACTCTCCTCTTGCAGAACCTCTTCATCATCACTATACATAATTGCAGACAATGAAGGAATATGAGCCATTGAATGGAAAGACAGAAGACAAAGTAATAAATCTATCAAACTTACAATCAAAGAAAATATTTCAAATGCCCTAAGGAGACTCAGAAAATGAAAATTAAGATACACAATCAAACGATAAAACTAAAAAAGCTTTGACCTAATGATTCCGAAATCCTCGCCGGGAGGGAGACGAATGGCGTCAAAATCAACTTGGAAGAGATCTATCCCAAGCCGATCAGCCGTTTCCTCAATATCTTTCATCAGCATCACATCCGCCATGACGAACTAACTAACTAACTCTATCGGCGGCAAGAGTCAGGTCTTCACTGCAACAATTAAAGATCATTTTCGCAACAAAAAAGACAAAATTTCCGAAAATATATTGAGGGAGAGAGAGAAAAGAACTGACAATTATGAGAAGTGTAGAGACGATGCCAGCGTGAGAGAGAGCAGCTAATCGGCGACGGCCGGATGAAGGAGGATGCACCGAAAGGGACAACTGAGACTGCGACGGCTAAGAGTGCAGCGTGCGGCGGCAGTCGATGAGGCGGTGTTGGGCAGGAACGGCGAGCGGCGGCAGCGGCTAAAGGAGAGATAGGGTTTAGATAAAAAAAAAACAGAATCTGGGAAAGAATGGTTAAAAGAAAAAAAAAATTATAATAATAAGAAAATAATTTTCTTTTTATAAAAAAAGAAAATTAAAAGTCTGACTCAGCGTACCGAGGAGAGGAAAGGACAGAAATAAGAAAATACAAATTAAATTAAAAGAAAATTATTTGAAATATCCATTAAATAAGGCAATTTTGAAAAAATGAAATATTTTATCTTATATCTAAAAAAATTTAAAATAAATTATATTTCGACGCGACAAATTGTCATCAACTGACCACTGGTTGGTGAACGTTGCCTGAACAATGGGATCTGATGGCCCGACATTTCCTACAATCCTTGCAACATGACCATGTTATCTACTCGTCACTTTCTTAGAGTGAAGATTATTCTCACATACCTTTCAGCCATCTTTGTCCTCACTCATATGTTTTCTATGCAATTTTGTATATGATATGTTAGACCATGATACATAAATGAAAGAGATATTATAGACTAGTCTTTGGTATTAACTTATTATTCATGACCCATTATGTCTCGATTAAGTGCCTATAATTATGATAGTTCTATGATGAGACTCTAGAGGTTACCAACCAATAAAAAAAGTCTCACTTGGTCTACTCCAGCGGTAAAATAGATTTTTACCAAATTTTGACGAGTTACACTGCACGAAAAGGTAAGATTTCGGTTTTTAGCTCTTTCTTGATATACCATCTCCAAGTTTTATGAAGAAAATGAGGGGAGAAACGCTCTACAATGAGCTGGAGAGACAGATTTTCAGGCAACGACGACCATGACCACGCGTGTCTTCTTCCTTATAAAGGAAGACGACGACCACGAGCCTAATTTTAGACCTCCTCTCAGTTTTTCTAAAAATTAACCTCTTTCCAAACTCGTTTTCATAAAATTCTTGATGGTTCCAAAAACTAAACTCCCTAAGAAAGCTATCAAAGAAAAATTGGAATAAATCAGATACCGAAAACTCGAGAACCAAGGCCCCAAACATCGACTAAGAGGTAAGTAGTCATTCTAGACTTTTCTTAAGAAATACTCGTAGGAATCACTTGGATTTCAATATTAACCTTAAGTTAAGTCATATTTAAAAGAAATGGAAGAAATAAGCAAAGAATCGTTAATTAAAGACCTAAACCGTGTATTTTGCTTGGAATTCAAGTAATGTTAAAATAACCCACTAAATGAACTCCGTTCCTCATGAAATTCTAATGTTAGGCATAACATGACATATTAAGGCTATATAATGAAATTTGGTGGTCATTGGATAAGGTTAAGTAACTAAACCAAGTAATGATGCAAAATGACCATAATGCCCCTATAGTAAACTTCCTTCGATTCATGACCCAAAGTGACCTACAAATATCATGAAGCTTTATAAGAGACTTTATTTCATGATGTTTAAGGACTATATAAAGTCATAGAACCATTGGATCGTGTTTGAAGCTCAAATCAAGTTTATGGTGGAAAATGACCATAATGCCCCTAAAATTCGTTTAAGACATTTCAAGGTTCAAACACTCTTCAAGTAAATCAAGATTTTAAGAAAGACCTGTGTCTAAGGACATATAGGTTTACCTAAGATTTCAAGAAGTTCGGATGAAGTTTAGAACCTAACCAAGTTAAGGGTATAAGTTAAGGCTTAAGAGAAATGACTAAAATACCCCTAATGGTTAGCCCACGATTTATGTATGTATGTAAGTCTAAAGGATCTAAGAGTTTAATATGATATGTGCTCACTTTAACGTCTTGAATATTATCAAGTATCATGATCAGGGTGTGTTATAAGTTCTATGATACGCTTAGAGCTAGTCCTCGATTTTCAAGTAATCAAGAGGAGGCTCCCGTAAGAGCTCTAGGTTTGTTTTTTATTTTCAAATAATCAAATGCTACCTCAAGATAAGTTTTAGGGTTAGCCATTAGCTTTCAAATAACCAGGAGGCTACCGTAACTCAAGTTGAGCTCAAGGTTAGTACTTGATTTTCAAGTAATTAGGATGCTACCTCATGATAAGATTTAGGTTGGCCCTTGGTTTTCAAGTAACCATGAAACTGTCCTAACCCAAGATGAGCTCAACACCTGATTTTCAAGTAATCATGGTGCTACCTAATAAGCTTTAGGATAGCTTTTGGCTCTCCGGTAACTAAGAGGCTACCCTAACCCAAAATGAGCTTAATACTAGCACTTGATTTTCAAGTAATCAGGATGCTACATCAGGATAAGTTTTAGGGTAGGCCCTTGGTTTTCAAGTAACTAGGAGGCTACCTATCATGACCCAAATTTTGAGGCTTCAAAACTCAAATCTAGACTAAAAAGACGAAAGCGAAAACTAATAAAAATAAAATAAAAAGATGAAAATTCGATAAAAGTTAAATTGAAATAAAGTTAACAACCCTAAAACTAAATACAATATAAAATTCAATTATAAAACGGTGTTGTTTAAATTTATTATAAAAAAAAATGGGTTGGCATATAGTTACAAAATGAAAATACAAAAGACTCAAATACAAGAATGGACTAACACTCCGAAATGACCCCCTCTATGGCCCTACAACTCTCGAACGTTCCTCCACCTCGACCGGCAACCTGTGAACACCTGCAAAAAAAGGGGGAACAAGGTAGTATATAAATGTAGCCAATAAGCAACCTACTTGTAGGCTGTCATCCATACTTGACCTAACAGGAGACCACAAACTTTATTTAGGATCCATGGGAGGTAGTTGGCAAACCCATCGCACAGGCCATGAGGTTGCCCAAGGTTGGGGGTGCTACCCTTTGTACGTGTCAGCTCTACTGACTACCCGCAGGATCAACATCCTAAAGTAGGACGAATCCATCATGCAGGGTAGTCCAGAAAAACTCTCAAGTCACACGTCCCTAACCGATCTCACGTCTAACTCAATAATACCATACCAGAGTGGAAAGAGATGTGAAAACTCCGCAAACATTGAATCAGCGGCTATTGCTACAAGCTACCTTTATTTTTCTCTAAGGTTGCCATAGTGATCTTCTAGGTCTAAGGGTGGTTTGACAATGTTGACATGGATTCACGTCTTCAGGTTTCTCAATTTCGACTCTCCGAGTTTGGATCGGTTAGGAGTAATAGGGGTCTGACCCTCTGATCGTCTCTTACCATTCTACTATGCTCGGACTACTGGAAACATTCCATCCTAGATCACAGTCTAGCCAAACTGACACTTTCACCTTAGTTTTAAACCAATTCTATTAATTATTCTCTATCAGGAGAATCGCACATTCAATCCCCTGAACTCAATGTACAATCAATATCATCCATCAAGTTGCACAAATACACAAATTCTCATCCTCCGATTCAGCATGATTATGTACAAGCAATAGAGATATAATCTAGTACATCAAACGAGGATTAAATCAGACGTCAACAAGTATGTTTATTTCCTAGCTTATCCAACTGTCTTAGACTTAGGTCATACCAAATCTATCAACCTAGACGAAATTTCTAAAATAATAGAGAGGGAACCGATATTTTCTCGTTAATACAATTATAAAAAAAAACCTAAAAGTAAGGGCTTGGAAAAAAGAAAACTATAACAATAATTCTCCAAGTTCAAAGAAAGGAGGGTTGGTGAAGAAGCTTACTCGTGACGGTCCCTTCAAACGAGAATTCTTCTTCCACAGTGAGACTGAATCTGTGTATAGTGACTAAGAAACACACAATTTGTTCCAATAATGTAATTTTGAACTTCAGTCTCTTGAATTTTTTTTTATAATAAAGATACTTAAATAATCATCTATCAGATTGATAAAATATTAATAATATTATTTGACTTTTAAAATGTATAAATTTAAAGTTTCGAAAGTATTCTTATACTTTTGAAACTTTGGACTTCTTATTTGGTTTGTAGGTGGCTTTTTAAGTCGGCCGTCAAATCCCAGGGCTCAACCTTGGACAGGCGGTGGAAACTACCAAACTAGAGTGCGGTAGGGGCAGAGAGAATTTTCGGTGGAGCGGTGAAATGCGTAGAGATCGGAAAGAACACAAATGGCAAAAGCACTCGGCTGGCCGACACTGACATTGAGAGACGAAAGCTAGGGGAGCGAATGGACTTTTTCCGCATTTGATTCTATTTGTTTTTCATATTTAATTGTATTTTTTAGCTATTATATCAAGATTGGAAGGGTTGCCCTAGTCAATTATGCCTAAAATTATGGAAGTTTGTTGTCATATAAAAACAGAAGTCATAAACATAAATGTTCGTAAACATTGCAAACATGGTAAAAACTAATTGGAATAAAAGAAAAACAAGATGAAAATGATACCATGATGTTGTCATCGTTACACGAGGCTCTTGCCTTTACCTGAAAAATGATAGTCATGGACTGAATATTTAAAATAATCCATAAGTTTCCACACATTTGGGTATGTAACCACATGCAACATGGTTCATGACTAGTGAGACCTACGTTTCAATATTTTATGGGCTTTACTTCCTTTTTCGAGTAAGGTTGGATGCATAATACTTCTTTACACACCGTTCACACATGTGTGCATGAACCTACTATGTTGACTCATATACGTACCCATAAGCCTAACTATGGGTTAATGCAGGCTCACGTTGTCAAAAATCAATAGAAAAAATGAAGCACGTTTAATATTATGGTATACGCATTCGCAAGCAACATACGGTAGAAGTAAATGTGTAGGATCGCACAACAACACACTCATCTAGATGAACACAAAAAACAGGGGAGAAGATAAAATGCATAGAATAGGAGAAATTATATCTTCAAATCACTGTATAAGAGTATATATATATATATATGTGGTTCAGTTTATTATATATAGTTTTACCAAATTTAATCATCTACCCCGTATATAACTATCTACCATATATATAACTTTTTACTATATGTCATTTACCATATATAACTTTATTTAATTGTTTTAACCTGTATAACTGATTGAGTAAGCTATAAATAAGCAGCAAATTCCATAACTTAATAGTAAATATATGAAATATTCGAGACAAAAACAATAATAAACATATAAAAAATATAAAAACTAAATGTGATACTCGAGTAAAGTAAAGGAGGGGTACATGAATGAACCGATATCCTATCCGAATGAGAACAATCCTGTGGACAGGATGACTAAAAAAGCTTTAAAAAAATTGAAACTCACTGCCTATAGCGGATACATTATAAAGAAAGAAGATGGATTCTCCTCCCGAATATCAGTCGGCTATCCAGTTTTCGTCCCGGGTTGACAAATGCAAATCAAATCCTTTGGTACACAGCTGTTAACAAAAAAACCTCCCTTTAGACGGAAGAACGGGAAAGATGAATCCGATTCTGTTCTATCGATAAAGGCATTTTTTTCTACTACATTTGATACGTGGGTGAGAAAATCAGATGCTTGCTTCCTTCTGTCGGCTCTAGGTCTCTTAGGGAATTCTCTTGCACTCCCGTAGGACAGTAGGCTATCTTCTTACCGAGCGAAAAAATGTTTTAATAAATTATACCAACAAAGTGCACTTTCTTTTTCGGTGGCTCAATCATAGAACCTCAAAGTCCGTAAATAGTATGACGTCATTTAGATTTAAAAAATTAAATTGTATTTGATTTGAATTTATTTGGAGTCATAATTAAAAAGCCCAGCCCAAGAGAGATGCATGAAACGAAATGATCTAAAAGCAAACAAAAAGAATAAACTTTTTGAACAATTTCCGAAGCGGAAACCGTGTGCATGCAAGAAATACAGCTCTAGGCAAGGTTGGAGGGTCGCCAAGATTCATATATAAGCACGCTTCGCTTCTCTTCTGTTCTTCCACCCCCGATTCTCCTCTTCCGATCGCTTTTCAAAACCCTACGGATTCATCTCCCAAAGGTAACCCAAATTCTCTCAATTCTTCCTTTTTTTTTCTCTGTTTTTCCCACCTTCTGCTTCATGAATTTTGTTGATTTTGCTCTAATTTTGATGGCGCTTTCTTCTCTTTTTGCTTTTGATTCTAGGGTTTTGCGATCGTTCTTTTGTTCTCTCTGATCATCGAGTTTTGAAAATTGTGTGTTTTTCCTTTTAACAATTTTGAGTTTTAGACCAAATCGTTGTTTTTGTTGTATGGTTCCTGATCATCGAGTTAAATCCCAAGATTGCATTATATCAATATTCTGGAGTCTTTTTGCAATCAATATATGTTTTTATGACTTGCAGTGGTACCAATTAGTAGGGTGGAGGCTCGTTCTGATCATGCTTGCTTGTCTATCTCTTTTGTTCTTTTGATGATTTCATCTGTCTTCTATGTGTTAGCTCCTTTTGATCATCCTGTTATGAATATTTGTTTAGTGGATAATACTGATATCATAAAGCAAATTTCTAGAAGTACTGACAAGCCAAGTTCTCTGATAATAGTAATAATTTCTTTACTCTGATTTTGATTCTTTAGCTGAAATCAAACTTTATGCATATTCAAGTCTTGATTTTCTGTTTCTCATGTTATTTTTGGCAATCAAGAATTGTGCTGAAATAATTTATTGAGTATAAATGACATGTTAATGCTTTCAACTAATGACCAGCAGAGTTTCAAGGGCGTGTGCCTCCCAATTTATGCATTTAATCATTGTCTTATTTAATTGATGTTCTTGGCGTTTCCTTTTCTTTTGTTCTTTATTTTGGTATTTTAGTTTTTGTGTGTTTTCATGTTTGAGTTATTATCATACGTTGTTTAGTTTTCTTCTTGTTTTTGAAGACATCTTGTTCAGTAGTCAGAGGCCTCTTCCCTGCTTTACAAGGTGCAATGGCTTCCAAACGTATTGCCAAGGAGTTAAGAGACCTGCAAAAGGATCCTCCAGTTTCTTGCAGTGCTGGTATGTATTGAACACCCAATCTTTTTCTTATTTTGATTTCAAAATCATTTCATTTGGAGCTATGATGAGTTAATTTGAAACTATCTTTTTTGTTACCCTTGTTCATGCTTTTGGGTATGCTATTTAATATTAAAATAGGTTAAATTAATAAAAATGCTCCTAAACTGTGTTTCAATTGTACTCTTGAACTATAAAAAAAGTTTAAAAAATACCCTTATAATTAGTTTGGGATGAAAATGGAAACTTCTTTAGAACTTAAAAAATACCCAACATTTTTTTAAAAAAGATAAAAAATACCCTTACCATTAGTATATAATCAGAATTGTTAGTATTACGTTTCAAATATACTCATAATTTTCACACCAGCATTAATACTCATAAATTTTTAGAAAAAGTTATAAATTACATTAAACATTTATCTACACTCTAAAAGTCGCTTTCTTTAAATTTATCTTGAGTTGGGAAAGAACTAACTTAAAAATAAATTGCCTATTTGGGTGTTGAAATTTATTATACATTCAAAAGGGGTATTTTGTAAGTTTTTAAAGAAGAGTATTAATAAAACTTTTGAAAGTTCAGTGGTATTTTTGAAACACTTTAGAAAGTTTGTGACAAAGTATTAACGGTTTCCATTCAAAACTAACAGTAAGGATATATTTTCTTAACTATTTTGAAAGTTTAAGGGCATTTTTTAAACTTTTTTGAAAGTCTAAGAGTATTGTTGAGACTTTTTTGAAATTTGAAGGGTATTATTGAAACTTTTAGAAGTCAAAAGGGTATTTTTGAGACAGAGTGCAAAGTTTTGGTGTATTTTTATTAATTTAGCCTATTTAAATACAACCTTGTATTCCCAATGAGAAGCTTTCTTCATGATGTTAACACAATAGTTTCATATTTCTATGAGATGTATCTATATATTAATCTTAGGTGTTTTCCAGGCTTTTTTATTGGTACATGATTATTAGTATTGCCAATTTATATATGGATAATGGCTTGGCCTATGTTTGGTAAGTACTTTTGATTACCTTCGTGGACTTATGCCGGATTTTTACACGGTTCTGATATTGGAAGATGATGTGGGTTCATAGATATTGTAATATAGGATTGTATTTTATGGATGGCATTTCTTGGGGAATTGATATTCGAGCATAACTGAATTTTTTTGACTTATACAATGGCTCATCTAAATCCATAACTTATGAGACACTTCAGTCCCATCATTCTCCATTGAGCATTTTCTTTTGATTACATTATTTACAGGTCCTGTTGGTCAAGACATGTTTCACTGGCAAGCAACAATTATGGGTCCAGCAGACAGTCCTTATTCTGGGGGTATATTTTCAGTGAACATTCACTTTCCACCAGATTATCCCTTTAAGCCACCTAAGGTATCAATACCTTTCTTGTGCACTCTGCTTTTATTTTCTTTCCCTCTTGATCAAGTTTTTATTGATATTTTTATTCCATTGATACTGATACCTGAAAAAAAAACATGTTCTTTGACACCAATGGATAGAAACCATTTTTATTATCCTCGAGTACTTCAAAATTGTTCCTGCTCTGTGCATTATTACTTTGTTATCTATGAGGATCTGGCTTGTTTATACACAATTCGCGTAGCGCAACTGACAACCTTATAGCAAGTTCTCGTTACAAAATACGTAAGATGTTAATATCTAGGTGGGTAGGGAGCTTAGCTTTAAGCCATTCTTACAGATTCCCTTTACTTGTTCTTACATGCTTCGATGTTACCTTGTTGACCAAGAGATGTTATTCGTATCCGAATTAGGATAAAGGAAAAGGTTGGTTAAGTCATTTATTGTGGAGTAATTCGATTTGTACTTTTGTGTTCTTGGTTCAGTTTCTGTTTCTGGATTAATTGTTGTTCCCTAGTGCTGCCTTTTCGAATCGTCTTTCTTTGTAACCTTGCAAAAAGTGAATCAAATCTCGCAAAAAAGCGTCCATATGAGTAATGAGAGTTATAATGTGTTTTGAGCAGGTTTCGTTTAAAACCAAAGTGTATCACCCGAACATCAACAACAATGGAAGTATCTGCCTTGACATTTTGAAAGAGCAATGGAGCCCTGCTCTTACAGTTTCCAAGGTACTACTACCTTGCTTCTTCTACATTTGTCCAACTTGTAATAAGTTCTTGTAGTGAAGGAATAGAGAATTATGTGCAGGTGTTGTTGTCCATATGCTCACTGCTGACAGACCCGAATCCAGATGATCCTCTGGTGCCTGAGATAGCTCACATGTACAAAACCGACAGAGCCAAGTATGAACATAACGCCCGAACTTGGACCCAGAAGTATGCCATGGGCTAAACTCTAAGCACACCGCTTCCAGGTTCTCATCATCCTTCTGTTTTCTGGACAGACACCTTTCTGGATTTTGAATGCAAAGGCTTTTATATATATTATGCTGAAACTTAGTGGACATCAACATTGCAATGCCTTTCTTTCATAATATTTTGTCATTACCATATCAGCTTGCTTTTATATCTGAAACTCTCTCTTTTCACTGTTCTTACGCGATCATCTTATCTTCTGCTATGCTATGGATTTGAGTTTGGTTGAAAATTTAAATAATCTATAGGGTTGATTGAGGTGGGTGGCTCTGGCTCTGTCTCTGTCTCTGGCTCATGGCTTTTCCTTTTAAGACTTTGGTAGAGAATCAAATGGATTAATGTGTTTTCTTTAATCTTGATTTGTTTTTCATTTGCTTCTATTTCTTTAATCAACTTACTTCAATGAAAATATATTGGGTTTACAATGAGAGGGGTTCATATGACTTAACTCTAACAACCTGGACTACTACTTAACTTAAACCAACTCGACCAACCTAATATGAAAATAGAGTTCACACCGAGGTAGCTCTACACTATTATGAAAAATTAAACTCTCTACACTATTATGAAAATTAAGACCGTTTAATGTCATTGTAATGTGAATGTGTGAATGTTTGATATTTGATATTGAGTTTTCAGGAATTTTTATAGTCAACAACTCAATCCAGGGTTGGGGCTCCTATTTGATCTACTTAAAAATTTCTTAACTTAATCGAACTCATCTACACTCTTAATAGAATTGATTGGGCTATTGAGAAAAGGAGAAAAGGAGTTATTAGGCTTGGGCTGGGTGTCTATAGGCTAAAAGATGGATTAGGTTGGACCGAACAGAGCTACACGAACCAAACCGAACCGAGATGGACCGCTTCTTCAAAATCAAGGGAGAAATCGAGAGATTTACCATTACTACTTCAAAATAACGCGTTACTTCTTTTATGCTCAAAATAAGTTTGATGTTAACTTTGAATGTCTTACACGACGAAAATATATACTAGAAGAAACTATACCAAAAAATACACTATTTTGGAAGGAAGAAAATTTGGATTTCATTGTTCAAGCTCTAAAATTATATCTGTACTTAAAGAGAACTACTCGTATCGTTTCTATAAAATGAATTAATTTCATCATTATGTTTTTAGATAGTAACCATTCAAGTCTAAAAAATAGTAACCATAGACGAAAGACACAATGATCTCATGGTTCATAACCCCTACTCTCTCTCCCTCCGTTTTCCCTCTTCACGTTCAGCGACCACCATACACCATCAAGCGTTGTCATTCAGACATCGCTGCTAGGAGTTCCTACACGGAAAATGAAAAGGGTTTTTAATATCAATCCGAGGTGAGTTCATTCAGTCAAAGATTCATGATGTTCTTACGTTTCGAAAGTACCCATAATTCTATTAAATAAGTATTTTAATTCATCTCTATGCTTTGTCGTGGCTCCATTCATTTGCATTTTCGTCGATTTTGATTTGTACATTCTAATATCATAAAATGAATGAACGATCCGTCATATCATATCTAAAATTATTACCTATATCAACAAGGTGCACCTTCCTTTTCGGTGGTTCAATTTATTTTTTTTGCGAAATAGTCTGCCTACACGGGATATCTGAGCTATGTTTTATGATAGAGATGTGAAATTTCTTAGTTATTTTTGACACACACTTAGAGAAGACATTTCTTAGTTATCTTTTAAGACAGCCTTGAAAGCTTTGAGCTTTTGAAGAAACTCGTGTCCAAGCCGACCATAAATGGGTTCTTTTCCACCAAAGATTCAACCATCTTTGGAAAGAGTGATCGATTAAGCCAAGCATGTTACGACTCAAACCCACCGTTAATAAATATTGTTCTCTTTGGGCTTTTCCTCTCGAAATTTCTCTCAAGATTCTAAACCGCGTGTAATAAGGAGAAGTTTCCACACCTTTGTAAAGAATACTTCGTTCCTCTCTCCAATCTACCCCTCTTGGGGGCCAGCGTCCTCGCTAGCACACCGCTCGGTGCCTAACTCTGATACCAATTGTAACAGCCCAAGCCTATTGCTAACAAATATTGTCTGCTTTGGCCCATTACATATTACCGTCAGCCTAACGATTTTAAAACGCATTTACTATGGAGAGGGTCTAGTCTTATTTCGACCAGTGTCGTACTATCTAGTGACTAGCTCTAATACCATTTTTAAAACCTTGAAAGGAAGCCCAGAAGAGACAGCTCGAAGAGGACAATATCTATTAGCGGTGGGCTTGAGCTGTTACACTATGGGTAGGAGCCGTATGTGTTGATTCCTCCCAAGTTCATCTAGTAATATGTTACACTATGGGTGGGAGCCGTATATGTTGATTCCTCCCAAGTTCATCTAGTAATATTGAAATTGCCACCTAAAATCCAATTAGAATAGCACGAAGGCATGTAAATTAGTAAGCTCTTGCCAAACAGGTTCGAAAAAGACAAGTAGAGATAGAAGAGAATAAATACTTTCCATAACTTTCAAGACATTGAAGGTAAGAATGTCTGTAACAACCCAAGCCCATCACTTGCATATATTATCTTTTCTTGACTTTTCCTTTCAAGCTTTACTTTGATATTGTCCTTTTTGGGCTTTTCCGAACCCTTTCGAGTTTTTCCTCAAGGTTTTAAAACGCGCCGGCAAGTGAGAAGTTTCCACACCAATAAAGAATACTTCGTTCTCCTCCCCAACCAATGTGAGATCTCACAATTCACCCCCCTTCGGGACCCACTGTCCTTGCTGGCACACCGCCTTGTGTTTGCTCCTTCGGGGCTCAGCCTCCTCGCTGGCACATCGCTCGGTATCTAGCTCTAATGTTTCGTTCTCCTCCCTAACTGACGTAGGATCTCACAATGTCAATCCCAAAACCAAGGTCTCGAACATTTCGAGATAAAAGGCCATTTAGAAGCCTTGTAGCTTTGGTAGCCAATTGGCATATTGTAAATGCTAGAAATCAAATATAAAAAATGACTGAACACAACTATAA
The DNA here is from genome assembly GCA_033971965.1 of Cucurbita ficifolia. Classification (NCBI taxonomy): domain Eukaryota; kingdom Viridiplantae; phylum Streptophyta; class Magnoliopsida; order Cucurbitales; family Cucurbitaceae; genus Cucurbita; species Cucurbita ficifolia. The sequence goes on from CM066970.1 coordinate 6,378,735, forward strand.
AAACCTCCAAAACATAGCCATCAGCTGCTCAATTTCACCCATAAAAACAGTAATATCAAGCCCTGTCCAGCTACTACGACACTCGTAATAACACTCACAGGTAACTAAAATGAGAAAATGAGCGAAAGACAAAATCTGCTGTGTGATCAAAACATTTGTCAGGTTTAGCAAAATCCCATGAAACAATGTTCCCATGTTCTGGTTTTCCTTCAATGATTACAAATAGAAAAACCAACATGATCAATGTCATGTTTTAAACACAGAAGCTGTGACAAATAATTTAATCAAAGTGATAACACAGGTTAACCTTAAATCCTTTGGATTCTAAAGCTTCCCCAAAAACGGGACCGATTACGATAAACGTCGAAGGCAGTCCATCAAAGCATCAGTGTGTTCAGGCTTCCCGGCGGTAACACGAACATAGCCTTTTAACTCTTTCTTATCGTAGTGACGAATCATCACCCCCATTTTTGCTAGGTCCTCCTGCATTGAAATTTTGCAGTCATTTTCAGAATCACCATTAGCAATAACACGAAAGTAGCAATTGGTCCAGAGGTTGGAGGTTCGACGCTACAACCAACAAAGTTCGATACTCTTGAAGAAAGACGGAACAGGACCCAACCTTTACCCAAGAGGACGGTAAATATTAAAGCCTTGCTATGTTTAGATCATTATGTCGTGGAAATTTAGGTGGATTTGTTAGATGTTTGAATGTAGGTTTGAGCCTACGACACTTAGGCCAATATATCGGAATTTCTAGAGGGAAGTCATCAGGTAAGGAACTTTTCTATTGAAACTAAACCGTTAAACCGTTTTGTTTCTATAAGATACGATTGGATGTGCATGTTGTTATACGGATTATTATATGGATGTTTGTTGTTTGTCGCCATGCCTATTGATCATGGAAATAATTTTTTTTTGAGATCGCATATGTGCATGTTATGATTTTTAATGAAATAAATGTGGAAGGGTTGCACGCTATGTCACTATTGGTCAGATGAGTGATTGCTGAAAATTATTTTTATGGCAAGGGTTACACGCTGTGTGTATCGAGTAACCAACCACCAATGGTCACTAAGGAGTGATTGCTTAAGACTATTTTAGGTGAGTAGATTACACGTGTGTTACGAGTAATCAACCACCAAGGTCCCTTGATTTTGATTGATGAACTATATGCTAGTTTGCATATCTAATCCTAACACGGGAGAGTCTTACTCAGTATTTTAATACTCACCCTATTTTTTTAAATGATTTTCAGGTAAGGGCAACACTATAACATAGGAGTAATGAGTAGGGTGGAAAGGACGGTCATGAAACAACTCAAAGTTTTATGTTTTAATTTACTATTTAAGACATTTCCACATTGAACTGATTCTATTAAGTTTTGTTAGAACACCCCTCGTTTATTTAGACTAACGTCATTTTCTTTTGCATGTTTTAAAATTATTTAGAAAGGGGGTACCCGAACATGATTTTTAAAATTATTTTTAGCACGTTTTCATGTATTTTAAATTATAAATTTTTAATTGCTAAGTGACGACTCCGACTAGTATGTGAGCGGAAAATATTTTACGTCCTTTGATTAGTAGATGATGATCTTTATAAAAAGAATGAAGAGTGCAGAAAGTCATACCTTCAATTTCTTTGCATCCTTTCCTGAAGTCACCTCGCAAAGGATGAAATTAGAGTGACTTGGATAAGGATTTAAAAATGGCACATCTTTTAGAAGATTAAACAGCCTCTCACGTTCTTGTACCAAATCATTTTTTACCTTCTGCAACAGACAGAAAGCTCGTATTAGAAATGGATCGAGCACCGATATACTTTTCCCTCGTTAACAAGTAATTCATCGGTTTTTATTAATACTGTGAGTATCCACGTTCGTTGTCGTGACTCTCAGCTAATCTAACGTGATAACTTCTGTAACAGCCCAAGCCCACCTCTAACAAATATTGTCCTCTTTGGGTTTTCCCTTTCAAGCTTCCCCTCAAGATTTTTAAAACGTGTTTGCTACGGAGAGGTTTCCACACCCTTATAAAGAATGTTTCGTTCTCCTCCCCAACCGATGTGGGGTCTCACAATTCACTCCCCTTCGGGGCCAGCGTCCTCGCTAACACTCGTTCCTCTCTCCAATCGATGTGGGAACTCACAGTCCACCCCTCTTCGAGGCCCAACGTCCTCGCTGGCACACCGCCTGGTGTCTGGCTCTGATACCATTTGTAACAGACCAAACCCACCACTAGTAGATATTGTCCTCTTTGGACTTTCCTTTTCAAGCCTACCTTCAAGGTTTTTAAAAGCATCTACTAGGGAGAGGTTTCCACACCCTTATAAAGAATGCTTCATTCCCCTATCCAACCGATGTGGGATCTCACAATCCACTCCCCTTCGGGGCCCAACGTCCTCGCTAGCACTCATTTCTCTCTCCAATCAATGTGGGAACTCACAGTCCACCCCTCTTCGAGGCCCAACGTCCTCGCTAGCACACCGCCCAGTGTTTGGCTCTGATACCATTTGTAACAGCCCAAGCCCACCGCTAGCAGATATTATCCTCTTTGGACTTTTCCTTTTAAGCTTCATCTCAAGGTTTCTAAAACGCGTCTGCTAGGGGAAGGTTTCCACACCCTTATAAAAAATGCTTCGTTCTCCTCTCCAACTAGTCACTAAGTCAATCCGTCGTGGTTACCGAGTAACAATGAAGCTAAAAGAATCCATCCAACAAGCATTAATTGAGAAAGTTAACCTCTAAGTAGGAGGGGTTCTGCAATGCTGCACACCCAGCAATTTCAGCAGCAACAGACACATTATATGGTTGCTTAGCTCGCCAAAGATATTCAATGATACTCAACGGAAACGCTCCATACCCGACTCGAAGTCCAGCTAAACCTGCAGTTTTACAAGCAAAGATCTTGATGATCTCACATAAACAGGTCAAAATAAAGCTATACATTCAGAAAATAAGATGAAAAATGAAGAAGATCGTACACCTGCTCTTTTGCTAAAAGTTCGAAGTACAATCAGGTTGTCATATTTCTTCACCCACTGCATCTTTGATTCAACTGAAGAAAAATCTATATATGCTTCATCTAGAACAACTAGTATGGGGAGTTCAAGAATTTTCAAGAGATCTTCATCACTAATTAAACTGTAAACAAGTAAAAAGTAAGTCTTAAGATGATGAGGATGGAATAAATATGACTCTGAATTAATACAAAGTTTAACATGTTTTAAGAATCAAGCAAAATGGTCTATTTTTCACATAACATACAACAAATTTCATTGTTAATAATTTGCCAAGTTTATTAAGAAAATAGGTAATGACCCGACTTTTTTTACACAGCGGTTAAGGCCGTTACAAAGAAAAGTCGGGTCGTTACAGTTGGTATCAGAGCTAGACATCGGGCGATGAGCCAGTGAGGGGGTTGAGTCTTGAAGGAGGTAGACACGAGGTGGTGTGCTAGCAAGGAGCACCGAAGGGGGTGGATTTGGTGGGGGTCCCACATTGATTGGAGAAAGGAATGAGTATCAGCAAGGACGCCGAGAGGTGGATTGTGAGATCCTACATCGGTTGGGGAGGAGAACGAAACACCCTTTATTAGAGTGTGAAGACCTCTCCCTAGCAGACGCGTTTTAAAAACCTTGAGGGAAAGCGCAAAGAGAGCGGTGGGCTTGGGCTGTTATAAATGGTATTAGAGCTAGACACCGGACAATGTGCTAACAAGAAAGTTAAGCCTTGAAGGGGATGGACATGAGGCGGTGTGCCAGCAAGACCCTGGGCCTCAAAGGGCGGGGGGGTGAACTGGAGGGTCCCACATCGATTGGAGAAAGGAACGAGTGCCAGCGAGGACGCTGGGCCCCGAAAGGGGTGGATTGTGAGATCCCACATCAGTTGGGGAGGAAAACGAAACACCCTTTATAAGGGTATGAAAACCTCTCTCTAACAGACGCGTTATAAAAACCTTGAGAGAAAGCCTGAAAGGGAAAGCCTAAAGGGGTGGATTTGGTGGGGGTCCCACATCGATTGGGGAAAGAAACAAGTATCAACGAGGACGCCGGTGGGTGGATTGTGAGATCCCACATCGATTGGGGAGAAGAACAAAACACCCTTTATAAGGGTGTGGAAACCTCTCTCTATCAGACGCGTTTTAAAAACCTTGAGGGAAAGCCGGAAAGGGAAAGCTCAAAGAGGACAATATCTGCTAGCGGTGGGCTTGGGCCGTTACAAACTAGCTCCAAATTCTCTGGAAGGATAACTTTCACATAAAGCATGAAAAGAGCACAAGTGATTGTCATATCGTTCATGTAGTCCAATTGAGTGAAACGTGAGTTAAGTCGAACAGCATGCAAGATCACAGATAGAGATACAAACAAAGAATTACCTCCCATCAGGATTATTAGGAGACGTGAGGAATATACACTTTGGTTTTTCCTTCTCAACAACATCTTTTATGAGATCCACATTCAAAGAAAAATCTGGCTTCCTTGGAACTGCAAGAACACCATAGGCAACAGATATTGCAAGAACTATGAGGAAAACAACATATCCAGATAAGTCGATTCAACCGACAGACTGACCATTACGAACTATAAATGGTGACTTTGACAACCTTAAAGATTGCTCCTTAAAAGTAGATAACTACCTTGAATCACAAGAGCACCATTGACAGCAGCATCAAATTCATACATTGTGAAGGTAGGAGGGCAGTCTACAATTTTATCACCAGGGTCCAACACACATCTACAACAAAATATTTGAGGGAATGAAAAAAAAACATGTTTGGAAGTAAGAAATCAAAGTTAAATACTCATAAACGAGGCATAGATGATTCGGTTTTAACCGCATAATCAGATCAATGAGCTCATCTGCACCACATCCCACAAGAATATAATCTGATTCGAGACCAGAATCTATGGCGAGCGCTGCTCGCAATCGACGACTTTCAGGATCGGGATAGATGTTTGGGAATTTCATTGTTCCCAAGGCTTCAAGAACCTACAAACAACTCAAAAATATAGTCCACATAATGCAAAACAAATTCAGTAAACCAAGATTCTTTGTCTTTAATATCAACAAACGGGCAGGGAATGTTGTGCCGAAATGCCACAACCTTCAAAGCTCTGATACCACTTGTTGTGTCATATGATGCCACAACAAAAAATGTTTTGATACCTAATTGTTGTAACGGAATGCCACAACCAAAATGCTTTGATACCACTTGTTGTGTCCAAATGCCACAACCAAATTGTACTGATACCCAATTGTTGTAGAGGAAGTGGAAGCAAGATTGACCGCACTCACACACCCACATACAGAAGTTAAACAAAGAGACCCAAAGATTTACATGGTTCAGAGAGGAGAAATTCCCCTACATCTACAAGTGATTGGACACAACCAAATTGTACTGATACCCAATTGTTGTAGCGGAAGCGGAAGCAAAATTGATTGCACTCACACACCCACATACAGAAATTAAACAAAGAGACCCAAAGATTTACATGGTTCGGAGAGAAGAAATTTCCCTACATCCACAGGTGGTTGGACACAACCAAATTGTACCGATACCCAATTGTTGTAGCGGAAGCGGAAGCAAGATTGATCGCACTCACACACCCACATACAGAAATTAAACAAAGAGACCCAAAGATTTACATGGTTCAAAGAGAAGAAATTCCCCTACATCTACGGGTGGTTGGAAACAACCAAATTGTACTGATACCCAATTGTTGTAGCGAAAGTGGAAGCAAGATCGATCGCACTCACACACCCACATACAGAAATTAAACAAAGAGACTCAAAGATTTACGTGGTTTGGAGAGAAGAAATTCCCCTACATCCACGGGTGGTAGTCAATCACTATAACCAAAGTGTTTACAAGCGTATCTCACCTCGGGTGGAGGACCGTAAGGATTTTCATTTGCATCTAATTTTATAATGTCCTCGGGCTTCCTTCCAAGACGCGTTGACAAAACCTGCGAAAAAAATTAAGAACATCTTGAAAGCTTATGACATGCCAATCAGTTGTAATATAGAGAAATTCATGATTTTGTGGGAGTAAACCCCTCAATCTAAAGAACATCAAGTTCTTATTGGTGCAATCAAGTTCAAAGCTGAATTTACTGATTTAAAAACCATGAAGAGAAAACAAAATCCTTGAAGCAGGCAAAAAAATATATAAAACCACTTAGAACGCTTATAATATATCAACCAGTTGTAGTATAAAACAATTCAAAGTTTTATGAATATCTTTTTGTGGGGATCTGTTTCTCAAAACAAAGAAAACAAAGAGCTTCCACCACTATCCGATATTGTCTTTTTTGGGCTTTCCCCTTCATGTTTTTAAAACGCGTCTACTAGGGAGAGGTTTTCACACCCTTATAAAAAATGTTTCGTTCTCCTCCCCAACCGATGTGGGATCTCACAATCCACCCTCCTTTGGGATCCAACGTCCTCGGTGGTACTCGTTCCCTTCTCCAATCGATGTGGGATCCCCCCAATCCACCCTTCCTTTGGGGCTTAGCCTCCTCGCTGGCACATCGCCCGATGTTTGGCTCTGATACCATTTCTAACGGCGCTAGCAGATATTGTTCTCTTTGGGCTTTCCCTTTCGGGCTTCCCTCAAGGTTTTTACAACGCGTCTGCTAGGGAGAGGTTACTACACCCTTATAAAGAATGCTTCGTTCTCCTCCCCAACCAATGTGGGATCTCACAATCCACCCTCCTTCGTGGTCCAGCGTCCTTGTTGGCACTCGTTCCCTTCTCCAATCGATGTGGGATCCCCCCCAATCCACCCCTCCTTCGGGGCCCAGCATCCTTGCTGGCACACCGCCTCGTGTCCATCCCTTTCGGGGCTTAGCCTCCTCGCTGGCACATCACCCGGTGTTTGGCTCTGATACCATTTGTAATGGCCCAAACCCATCGCTAACATATATTGTTCTCTTTGGACATTCCCTTTTGGGCTTCCCCTCAAGGTTTTTAAAACGCGTTTGCTAAGGAGAGGTTTCCACACCCTTGTAAATAATGCTTCGTTCTCCTCCCCAATCGATGTGGGATCTTACAATCCACCCTCCTTCGGGGTCCAGCGTCCTCGCTGGCACTCGTTCCCCCCCCATTCGGGGCTTAGCCTCCTCGTTGGCACATCGCCCAGTGTCTGGCTCTGATACAATTTGTAACAGCCTAAACCCACGCTAGCAGATATTGTCCTCCTTGGGCTTCCCCTCAAGATTTTTAAAACGCGTTTGCTAGGGAGTGGTTTTCACACTCGTTCTCCTCCCCAACCGATGTGGGATCTCAGGCCCAATTATACACTCCTTAACTAAAATCACGAGACAATTTCTGACCCAAGTCAATAAACTAAAGGATTCAAACCTAAGCATGCATACACCACAGGGTTCAAATCACTGCCGCTTTTAATTCTATTCACATCAATCAAATGCCCCATTGCCAGATCAACCCGAGGTGTTATCACCAACACAATAATGGAAACAAACAAACCAGCTAGAAATGGGAACAACAGAGCAAAGGTCAACAAATTATACCTCAAAAGGAAGAATGGGCTGATAAGGAGACAATTTCCTCAAATGGGGTCGAATAAAAGAGTCACCAGCCAACCTTTGTTGACTCACATGGACCTGTTCTACTGGAATTTGAGATGTCATAGCAACAGCCCACTTCCTTCTCCCTACAACTGAGCAATTGGGTCGACGCGATGCCTCAGCTGCAGGAAGGCTATGGGTGCAAGGGTTTGAAAAATCGATCACACCCATCAATCTCTGCAAGAAAAGTGACAAAAAACCAATGAAATTCGTCCATCTCGAAATTGAAACATGATGATTAGCGAACGATAGGATGAGTGAGTGTCAAAGAGCGATTACCCGTTTCGGAGAGTAAGGAAAGGAATGGTCCGAACGGATATGAAATGATGATGAACAATACAAAGTGGCACAATAAGCTCAAAAACGGAGTAGAAAGATTAACCCTAAACCACTGAGCAGAGGAAAGGGATATTTGGAATAGGATTTGATTAGATTCTTAATTTGGTCAATTTGATCAATAAAGTGGTTATTTACATATTTACTATCCTATATTAATTAAAAAAAATAAAATTGGATATGAAATAAATGGAGGAGACAACTGTGGGACCCAATATCCTGATTGTTCAAATACGGTTAATCATGGATATATAAGTAAATGACTAAAAAAACATAGTCACGAGAGCTTATCTTCCAAATGGATAATAATTGAAGTAGACACGTCAATAATTTTAGTATTAAATTTCTAAAATATTTGGATCGTTTTCAAATTTATAATCATGAATCAACATCACAGTAACACATGCTCCACTATTGAAATTTTATTTTTCTAATCTGAAGCATACGTTTTTCATATTAAGTCTACAAATTGCATGAAAGTTGCACCGTTGACGAAAAGAAGGGTTAAAGAATAAAATTTATTGGTTTGACGTCCAATAAGTCGTGATCTCGAGGACAAAGTAAACTCTAGTGAGGATGGGTCTTAAGTTGCGATTTCGTTTGGAACTTGAACTCACTAGCATCATGGGTTTTCTCCTCTAGTATCTTCTCTCATTTTTCCTCCTTCAATTAACCCGGTTCGATAGTGTCATCAAAGTCTTCACTACTCTTTCCACTTTGATACTTGTATTGTTGAGTTCTACTTTGGTATTCGTACCGTCAAGCCAGGCATGGGGCTGGTTAAGGCTGTGAGATCTGATAGTTCAATTGGATTGTCCTGCACAACAATTCGTCTTGAAAAAGGGCATGAGATCACGTGGGTAATGTAGATCCGTCTTGAGAGAGGGCGTGGAATCTCGTAGGTAATGTAGATCCATCCTGAGAGAGGGTATGGGATCACACGGGTAATAATGGTAGCTGACAAGCATAGAGAGTTGCTCCCCCAATCTTAGGTGACTAATGGTCCCGTGGGAAAGGTTCGCCAGCTAACCTCCCATGATTAATGAGCAGGCTATCACACACCATATTGTCTCCTCTAGAGAGAGTTCTATGAGGTAGCACATCGACCCAGACATCGATTTCACACTACATAAGCAAAGCAAACTACCCAAGTTAAAAAACTGAAGAGTAGTTTGCCCCAGTGATGGGACTTGTCGCTCGGTAGACCCAAAATGTCAAAAAAAAGGTGAACCACCTTCCGAACCCAGCGTGGATCCATGAGCAACTAACCGCTCGAAACTTTGAACCACCCCAAATGCTTAGATAGTAGTAGAGATTGACCCTAACTTTCTAGAGTCCAGAATAAAGCGCGTGGATACCTACTAGGTTAAAAATGTGATGAGAGCCAACAAATAGGTTGATTATTGAGTATTTTTATGCTCGCCATTTTCTCCTTTCTTTTTCAGGTGGTCGTAGGTTGACGGTCGAGGTAGAGGAGCGTTCGAGAGCTATGCGGTCACAAAAGGGGTCGTTCTAGAGCGTCAATATATTTTTACATTTTGAGTCATTGTATCCCAAACACATTTCCCCATTTGTAATAATTTGAACAACACTGTCTTGTAATGAGATTTCATTTTGAATCTAATTGTAGTGTTGCTTGTCTTTATTTCGATTTAAATTTTATCAAATTCTCATATTTTATTTTTATTTCACTTTTATTTTATTTACTTTTGTCATCGTCTTTTTTGTCACGATTTGACATCTAAAACCTAAAAAATCAGGTTGTGACAACTAACTAGTCGATTTAAGTTGTTTGTTGGTCTCTTTTGGACTAATATCAAAAGCTATGTACGTTATTCTTTCCTTTCCTTGTAGATACCATATTTAGAATTGAAATGAATAGAGTTTCTTTTAACTTGCACGCTAAAATCATTCAAGTGAGGTTAATCGAAGCTCTCGTGAAGTGGTTCGAATCATGAGTTTAGAAATAAAATTTTTTTACTCTTGATTTTGATCATCAAGATAATCCGACGGTGATGAAGCCTCGTTGTACGTTAATCTACATAATCTATAAGCTTAAATCTTCGATACTAACTATAACGACCCTATTTTTTCTTTTAAAATAAGAATGCTAAAACATGCCTGTCATAATTAATATGAGTACAAAATCATTTTAAAACAATTCATTTTAAACATTGTCGTAGACTAATATGTGAATAAATTCGTTTCAAACATAATTAATGAAAAATAATAATAGCATTGTTGAAAACAAGAAAATAACACTTCTTATCAAAGATAAACGCTTCATTACACCGCGGGAGTGTTGGAATCAACTTCGATTTTATTTAGAATTAAACAAAATTAAATTGTAATAACCCAAAATTAGAAAATAAAATAAAATAAAAAAGAAAGTTGTCCCACCTCCCTTTGGTTGAGAAAGTGGGGAATTAGACTCCGTTATAAAATGAAGGTCCCTTGGTCTTCCTTTCATCTCATTGAGCAATTCGAAACGAGTTGGAGAATACATTTTCTGACGGCTTTAGGCCGACATTTTGGTTGATCCAACTTGGGTTTGATACACTTGGACCCGACCCTTTCTTACTAGTTTCAACTATTTAAGAGCGTTTGTTAGTATGACTACCTTCTCACTAGTTTAAATTGGTTAGTATGACTAATTTTTAGTTAGTTTAAATGATGCGGAGTCATTTTAAGTTATTTTATGTCAAATTAGATTTAGCTAGTTTAAATTATTTTATATAAAATTAGGTGAGTCAATTAGAAGGATAAAATTCTAATTTATGATCGTGGACTCCTTAGGTAGAATTAAATTTCAGAAATTAGCGTTAATGTAACGACCCTAGACATTCATAGACATTCTATACGGAAATATTTCATTGTAAACTTTATAATAAAACAAGACTTTGGTCTTACCTCTCTTCTCTAAGACCTTTAAATAAAATGATAAAAATTAAAAATAAAATAAAATGAAAATACACTATACTAACCTATATGCTACTAAATGGAAATGCAAATTCACCTCTACTAACCTATAATCTACTAAATTCAAATTGCAAAACTACTCTAAGCATGTGCCACGGTCTCTTAGGTTGCGATGCCATCGTCAGCCGTATAAGGAAGCCTTGCTTTTACCTGAAAAATAAGAGTAGCACATGACTTGAGTATTTTAATAAATATTCAGCAAGCGACCCCCTATTGAGGTTAAATGCAAGCACATGCAATCATGAGTGAGACTTATCATATCCGTCTACTTTTCTACTAACTTAAAGTCGCTACCATCATCATAACCAATGCTCTTATGCAGAATTCAACGTACTCGTGCACGTGTCATTTATGCTTTATATTATATGATGATGTGACTATATTATATGATGATAAAACTATGATACATGATGATGTGACTGTATTATATGATGATGTTATATGATGTTATACGACTACGTTATATAATGACGATACAATGATGATGATGTATGATAACACGACAATGTAAGATGTATGATGATGAAATGACTTAACATGATGTTATTCCATATTAAGATGATGAGAATGCATTAAATGTCATGATGCATTATGACAATGATTTTTCTAAGACACAACCCTAATTAATATTAATGATGATGAACGTATGAAGGCTAATGCATGCATGTTACTTGGAGTAATATGTGAATGATATATAGAGTTGTGTCATAAAGATGATTTAAAGATGAAAAGTATAGGGACCTCATGCATTTTGTGTGTACATATCATCAGGTTATTTCTCCATTTATGATGCTGAGTACGGACGTGTACACTATGATGATGATGATCATCATCATCATCATGACTCGTGTCACGATCATGCTTGTCCAAGGCATATCGCCCATGGCCGCATGCCCGTGACACGTCGAAACCTTTGCCTTGTACTACTTTATTGCTTTCTTTTACCGCTTTCATGTGTATTATTTCTTTCTTGTTTTCTTTAAGAGTATGACGTTTCGGCGATGTCATGGCTACGCCTGGTAGACATGAAATGCCTCAAAATGTACTATAGAGGGATACGACTAGTTGTCAACTTCTCCATACCCGATAGTTATATGCAGTAAGCCGTTGTTGTTGCCTTTTTGCATTACATTCCCATATAACACCGATCTCTCTCTCTCTCTCTTGCTTTCAAAACTCTTTTTCCAAAACCTCTCTCACCCGCTTTCTAAAATCTTCTCTTGAAATCGAGACCCGAGGTTTGTATTCACGTTGCCCGACCGCAGGCAACGTGACTTGAAGTAGGCTTGACCCACTCAGTGCTGAGAGTGGGTGCCGCACAATCGCCAAATCCGCTGCCTAGAGACCGCAATTGTGACACCTCGCATGACACTCGAGGGTCTGCTGACCTCCAGACATCAGCTACGGACAGCTAGCCCGACTATGATGGGTCCAGGGGTGCGAACCGTCTGGAGATCCACGCTCATACGTGTGGGTCTTGTGTAAGGAAGTACTACACATCCAATTTTATCAGGACTGGAGGCCACCCTTATGATGATTTTAACGATAAGTCCCTAATCATGAGTTGCATGTGTTTGCATTCCCTAACCCCAATAGTTTGGTCACTTACTTGGTGTTTCTTAAAATACTTCTATTTCAGATAAAGACAAGACACCCATGTACGGCTGACGACGACATCGCAAGTAGAGACCATGACACATGCATAAGATAATGGTATTTCATTTTCTTAGACTTAAGTTAGTACAGGGTGTTTTTACTTTTAATGTTTTATTTGTTTTATTCGGTATTTCTTTATGTTGTTTTAAAGATATTTGAACATGTAAGTCCATGACGGTATTTTATGATGAAATTTTAAATGTTTAATTCGGCATAAAAGCGTACTTTTTTAAAATTTAGATTTAGACTCGGCTCACCTCTATGCACATTTCGTGTGACATATCTACTTCTAAAGGTGCCTTTTGACTATCAATATAAAAACCAATAATATACCTGCCACGTGAACTTATACTTAATGAAACAAGTAACTCGTTACCAAATATCTTTATGGTACGCCAATGATGTAATGATTGTTGATAAATAATTATGTTTGATAAACTAAATTTGTTTTATTTAATAATTATTAGTTTATGAAAATTAAACTTACCCAAATTTTTAAATTCAAAATAAAATAAAAAAAAGTTTTTCAAAGCTTAAAATTAAATGATTATCAAGATTTTGTTCATTTTTAGATATTCCTTACCGATTTTTGGTGGTTTTATGATTGGTTGAAATTACCACTACGTTATATTTGTAAAATCATTAAGAATTTAATATTAATCCACCTTTTATAGTTTAGGTTGAGATGACATGTTTTTGAACGAACCATTCAAAAATAGGATTACAATTCAATTCGACCCTACCATACTTTTAAAATTATTACGAAAATAAAAAAAAATTTAACGTCTGTGATCGATGTTAATGATGCATTGTAACATTGTTTGATATTCGAGAGATTTTAGTTATTGTAGATAAATATAATTTTTTAAATAATTAAAAAAAATCAACTGAGGACTCAACTCAAACGAACCCGAAAATAAATGGTTGAGTTGGGATTGTGAACTCGCTCGGGTCACCAATCTAACCGACCCAAAATTTTGTATTAATCCGTAAGATTTTTTTAGATTAAAAAAACATAAATTCTAGAATCTCCCAATTCATACAATATATGAAAGGTCCACATTTCTTGGAACGTTTACCCCTTTTACAAGAAATGAAGAACAAGGATTTGGAGTGAAAATTTTGAAGTTTAATAAATGTTAGAAGGAAAAATTAAATTAAATTAAATTAAATTAAATTAAAACCCTGTTTTTAATTGTAATTTCTTATTAATTTTTACATTTTCTTTCGCTTCCTCCAAAAAAAAAAAAAAAAAAAAAAAATCCTCTGTTTCTCACCGTGATCGAGTTTGCAGATTCCGGCGGGAATTGTTATGCAACAAGAAAAGCTTCTTCAAAACCTTAACAAACGCCGTCTTCCCCGTCGCCTTCCTCCTCGTCGCCACCGCGCCGGAAGTCTCCGACAGATTCAATTCCGCCATCCGCCGCCGCGTTTTCACAATCTCAATCTCCTCCATTTCCGCCGTTTTCATCAACCTAGATCTCCCACTCCTCGACAACTCCTCGTTGAAATTCTCCCAAAGCACGTCCATCTTCTCCGCCGCTACCTCCTCCTCCTCCTCCTCCTCCTCGCCGTCCATCGCCGCATCGCTCGAAAATCTCCTCCTCCTCTGTAACGACGCCGAGAATCTCACCGACGCGAACCGATCGCTCTTCTGATCGTCTCTGAAACTCCGATTGAAGGCTGTTCGTTGACGGTAAGAGATCGGCGATACGGCGGGAGAGAGGCGCCAGAGCGGCGGCGAATCGAGGCCGCAGCGATTGAAGGGCTCTAAAGCGGTGGGGAAACTGAAATCGTCTTCAACCGCCATGGATTTGGGATGAAGATTGTGAAATTTGTGATGAGAAATTGGAAGTTTCGGAGAGAGAGAATTGAGGATTTGGTGGCGGTGATTTGTGTGTGTTTTGGGTTTGGGGAATTTGCAGTTCAACTGCTTCAATGCTATCATTTCTATTTTTTTTTTCTTATTTATTTTGACAATTATGGATATATTATTCTTTTTTTATTTACTATTAATTTTATTTATTTTTCATCTAATTCTTAAAAATATTAATTTCAAGGTTGGAGAAAACTAAACAAAAATTAGTAATAATAATAGTTCTTAGAAAAATTTTCGAAAAGCCACCCAACATTAGATTGACTTAAACACGCTTAATTTTGAAGTTTCTACGGTTGAGTTACGTATATCTTGTTAGTATAGATAGTAATTTTTAATTTTTTAAGCATTTTTTAGTCCTTATATCCTCATGATCCCTTTATTCGGACGTGGTCTCAGTTTATTCATAGAATTACATTTTTAAAATACGAAAAATAAATAAAAATTATTCGACGTGTGTTTGTGAGTTGGATCAGATTGAGATATTTTTTAAACTTAATTAAATTATTCGAGCTATAAAAATTTTCACTCAAATAACTTTTATTAAATAATGAACACACTCAACCCAACTTAGCCATAAATTTTTTGAGTTAGGTTTTGGTTATTAAGAGTTATTTATTCAAATTTTTGTTTTAATAAAAAATAAAAGATTTATTTACTTATTTTCAAACTTTTAAATTTGTAACTCAATCGAAATATAAAAAAATTATTTTGAATATATAAAATTATATTTTAAATAATTAAAAAATTATTTTGAAGAGGGTGGAGAATAATTAATAAAAAAACATAATTATAAAATTAAATAAAAATATGTACGATAAAAAAAATATAAAATATAAAATTAATAACAAATTCATATTAATTCGATTTAATTCAATTCAATATAATGTCGGAACAACCTGTGAACCAATCTAATTAATAAAATTTCGTTCAATATAATCTAATTTTAGAAAAATTTATAAATTTTTTATTTAGTCAAACTCAATCGAACTTAAATAAGTTAATAACTCAACATAATCGGTTCGGTGATCGGGGTTTGAAATAAACGTACGTGGAGATGGAAACAATTTAAAAAAAAAAGAAATTGAAGTGACTGATGTGGCGCCGGACTGGGTGCAATAATTGGACGACGTGGCATTGAAATTAAGGGTGTTGTTCGTGAAAGTCTTGAGTTTGGAGTTGATGACTTGTCACCCACCGTTTGCCAATGTGGAAACGTCAATTCTCAATCTCACTTTCCAACCATCAAAGGTTTACATTTATTTTTGGGACGGATCTCTCGTGTCTCACCTCAATTTCTCTCTCTCTCTCTCTCTCCTCTCTTCTCTCTCCTCCTTTTAATATTTTTTAGGCTGTGGAACGGTCAGGATGATTGATAAACGAGAATTTTATAGGTTGAGTTGGTCCATAAGTTTCCATAAATGTATTGTTTTCCGTTAAAATAAGATTGACATGTACTCTATCCTAAAGATTGGAGGTTCAAATTTTTACATGTATGAAAAAACAATGTTCGTTACCGTGTACATCTACTAAACAAAATCATTATATAAACGAAAGAGGACATATAGGCAACAGCAGACTCAGAAAACAATTTCTTACTTTCTAGTTTCTACCACTTTTCATGGAGATCACATCCGACTCAAATATGTGTGAAAAGAAACATCAAATCATAAGAAGAAAACTAAAGTGAAAAAGAAGGATAAATTTGGGGTTCAAAAATGCAACCTAAAACTATAGTGTAAGGTCTTTAGGGTCCTCGATGATTTTCGCCAAGGTTTGCAAGAAAGTAGCAAGATCCGCCCCGTATATTACTCGATGATCCGCTGTTACATTTACCTACCAATTTTCCAGATCCATAAAATAAGGATACAGAGGTCTATTCTGAAAAATGTACATTAGGATTAATGTAAGTTTGTTACCTGCATTTGGTTTTTCTTGCCAATCCGACCATCCTTGGTGCCCACAACCGTGGGGATAGATGCTCCTACTGCCATGATGGCTCCCTGCATAAATTAGTTCATGATATTAGTAACTAGGCTGACAGAAGAGAGGTATATGGCAGAATGAAGAGTAACAATACTAACAGTTCCGGGTGGCAGAATTGCGTCGAATCGATCCACACCAAACATTCCGAGGTTAGAAAGAGTGAATGTACCTGCGCAATGAAGGCGGAGAATGGAGAAATAAGAGAAGATTGAAAGAGCATATGGATGGCTGATGAACTTGGAAAACAACTAACACAAATTATTCTCGTAAATATGAAGTTTTAACCAAGCTACAAGACAAGTACTCCGAATCGTGTAAACTACACTTATTAAACCAAAATTTCTCAGTGCTTGTCCTGTGTTTAAAATTTATGATTGATTGGTTTTATTCAGAATACTTGGCTCAAGCTTGGAGATGGTAAAAATATGAGTGAGTACTTGTCCGTTTTAAGCTTCTTGGCCTTCTGTTTGTTCATAAGACTTTAATAATCTCCATATGAGAAGGGGTTTGCCAGACGGAGAGCTGGAAGAATGGTCTAGCTTAGTACATGTGCTCCAAGATTTTTCCCCAACCAACATCAGAGACAAAGTTATCTAGATGCCTAACTCTATCAGGACGTTTCGGTGAAGTTGGCAATCATTATCTCTCACAAGGCCCCAACTTCCAAAACCAGAATCTTTGTAAGATCATTTGGAAAGGCACTAGAGTCTAAGAAAACCAAATTCTTTATATGGCCCCTTGCTCGCGGTGGTCTTACTACGAAATTTTGGTAAGATTCAAAAATGAAATCCGCATATCTCCATCATATATCTCCTCAGGTTCTCCACATGCGCAATGAATCGCAAGATAGTTAAACTCGCCCTGTGGTCTTCATTTTCTAAGGAACGGAGACAGAGGCATGATCTACTAAATGGGTAAGCCCGTGGTTCAAGTCTCGCCTCAAATCACAGTTATGTATAGAATCATAACGAATGTCAAATGGATTCCGCATTCATATGCTTTTGCACTGGGACTGATAGCGGGAAGACCCAGAGATCATAAATCAAGGATGGGATAGGAATAGAGGCATCCCGTGCTTGGTTAATTGATTGAAGTACAAGTGCTTCGGTCAGTGTGCATGTCAGTATGCATGACTAGGTGCTAAAGAGGTGCTAAAGAAATAGAATTTTGGCTAGCCAAAGGTTGTAATCTATCTGCAATTTTTTCAACTAAGGTTGGTTGCTCCTGATAGAATAGATGATTGTGGCTGGTGGCTGAATGTTAAAGCAAGGGTGCTTTGGTCTAATGCTATAAGGGAAAAAAAAAAGGATCCTATAGAAGAAAGGAACTTCATAATTTCACAGATAAGTTCGATTCTGTTGTTAATTTCAAACACCATGTACAATACAAGAGCATAAGAAAGACAAGCCCACAATACATATCCAAACTCCAACTACCGAAACCGACACCAATTCAAAAGAATCACTTTTTCAAAATGGAAAATCATACTTCCATTGGAGGAAAAAATGAAAGAATATATAAGCCTACAAAAAAAAATCCACAAAAGGATCCAGTCAAGTAAATGAAGACTCATACTATAATTACAAAAATGTTGGTCACAAAATCCCAAAGAGAAACATAGAATCTAACAAAGGACCAAGCAACACTCGAGGTTCTCTCCCAACCCCGTTAGATTCTATCATTTCTCTCACCCTAGAGACTCCATAAAATAGCACACACTCCTGCCTACCACAACCCGAAAAGGAGACTGGAGAACGAGATCCTCAATCGCCTCTCTGTAATCCTAAAATCCGGCAAAACAATATTAAACACCTCGAAGAAATGACTAGGAACACAACTGGAAAATCACACCCCCAAAGAAGATGATACATGTCCTTTACCGCCCTCTTGCAAGGAATACAACAAAATGACCTGATCACCAAGGACCCCCTAGCAAAGATCTGGTCCAAGGCATTAACTCTTCCATACAAAATTGGCCAAACAAAGAACTTAACCTTCTTGAAAATCCTAAGCTTCCACACAAAGGTAAAAGTGGAAACGCTAGGCGGTAGAATACTGACCAAACACCAAAAGAAATAATTACTAGAGACCCCTTGGGATGGACAGAAGCTCAAAGAATGAACGTCCCTCTGATCGAGCTTAAGGTGAAAGTCCCCCAACAAAGATAATAAGTCCAGAACATCTGTCATTTCCCATTGGTTAAGGAATGACAGAAATAGAGAGAAAAAGAATTAAAGAAGAGAAAGGCAACATCTCTACTATACCATAAAATCCTGCACCATAATGTGCACTCCACAAGCCACACCACACTTATCACGATAAGAAAGCCTAGCAAATTGAATCTGATTCCTCAGTTATCCTTTTTATATGCAAGGCCATTTGAAATTATACCCTAGAAAAGTGTAAGTTTTCTCATGGGGCTTGGAGTTAGGAGGGACAACACTCATGATACGGAGCAGGATAGCCTAACTAGTGTTGGGTTTTTTAGGGAGAATAAACACCATGAACTGAATTCATAGAACCTCTTTATCCTTGGCCATAGTCAGCACATTATGTGTAAGGGCATTCGAAGATTCAAAGCATATATTTGCTGAGGTTTTCCGTTTGCCCCCTGAAAACTTTCTTGGGTACAGATAGATATTGGAAAGAACCACTACAACTCACTTCATTACTGTTTCTGAAAAGTAGGGAGAAGAAGATTCATATAGACTCTAATCACTTCGTTCTTCAAATTCATTTTCAACACATCCTTTTTTTTACATCTTGAGTCATTCATTTCCTCAAGTTCATCTTGACCATATAGAGTTGAATTTCTTTTCCTTTGACATTATTTTACAAAACTCTAAAGCTTTCGAGGAAATTCTTTCTTCCACTTTTTGGTGTTGGAGTCCTTTCTTCTACTATCACATTTCTTCATGAAAATATAATTCCTTCTCAGAAAAATGAATAAAATAAAAATAACTTTCTCCTTAGAAATGAATGCAAGTGAAGCACTAACAACTCCATATCGAAACGAGTTTAAAATATGAACAAATAAAAAAATACCAGTGTTGTATTCCTGAGGCTGCAGTTGCTTGGCTCTGGCCTTGTCAACTAACTCCTTCCACTTTCTGGACAAAGAATAAATGTCCACCTAAAGCACAAATCAAGTATAAACAATCAAAGACTAAATACTTAACATATCATTCGAAACACAACAGAACAACTTAAGGAGACTAACATAACCTTATCTGCATCCTGAAGCACTGGTGTGATCAAGCCACCATCAATGGCGACAGCAACTGCAATATTGATGCTACTATTATAAGTAAAGCTCTTACCATCCCTACAACTTGAATTCACTACAGGATGTTTAGCCAGTGCCAGAGCTGTAGCCTTTGCAAGCAATGCTGTCATGGTCACTCCCTTTGACTTAATCTAAGAAACATAAACCACTACCAGTTATTAGCAGTGCAGAGGACAACTTCTAATTCTATACTTCCAAGAATAAAGTTGTTTCAATTTCCTTCAAATTTCATAGAATGGAAAAGGCAATGACTGTCTCCAAATCGATTAATTTACCTTTTTATAAAGAGCATCAAGCGCATCAGTTGTAATGGTATACCCCACTCTGAAAGTGGGCACCGCGAGACTCTCAACCATGTTCCTACTCACCGCCCCTTGCATTGTGGTAAACGGCACAGTGGTTCCCAACTCCAGGGATGGGGCGGGCTTCGTGCTGCTGCCCGGAGACGAAACTGGCCTAGCAGCATCAGACACCGAAACAGCTGCAGAAGCCGCAGCTTCAACATCCTTAGCAACAATTCTCCCCAACGGCCCAGTTCCCACCACCGTCGCCAGCTCCACATTCAACTCCTTAGCCAGCTTCTTCGCATACGGAGACGCCACAATTCTCTTACCCCCTTCAGATGCAGGGTGAGTGGAAGCCACTACCACCGGAGCCGCCTTTGCCACCGCAACCGGCGCCGCCGTCGCAGCACCTACATTCTCAGGAATCTTCTCCGAAGCTGGAGAAGCAGAAGCAGAAGCAGCAGAAGGATTGGCAGCTCTGGACTTAGCCACAGAAATCTCATCCTCAGTCTCAGCCAAAAGCGCAATTGCAGATCCAACAGGCGCAACGCCTCCTTCATCGACCATAATGGCAGCGAGATAGCCATCATAAAAGGTCTCGACGTCCATATCAGCCTTATCAGACTCGACAACGACAACACTCTCACCCTTGGCGAGCTTATCGCCCTCGGTCTTGATCCAGGACACAATCTTACCCTCGGTCATGGTGGAGCTGAGAGCAGGCATGAAAATCTCACGGATCTTGGCCTGGACTTGGAGAGACCGCCTTCTGGGGTGAAATGGCGGTCGGAGAAAAGGCCCCCGCCGGAGAGATGGAGAGGAGACGGCGACGAAGGAGGTGTTGAGAAGATGAGCCATTGAAATTGAATCGTGGAATGGAATGGAATGGAATGTACAGAGAAAGAAATGGTGAGTGAGTTTCTATGAAAGGATTTGTATGAAGAAAGAAATTCTCGGACTCATCGAAATTGGGCGGAGGTCTCGACGACCTTCCTTCCTCACTTTCCCTCTTTCTTTTCAATTTTTTTTAAAAATCAAATTCGAAAAAATATTTTAGATCAACTCCAAATTTGGAAGTAAATACAGTTTACAACACAACTCAATCTATCGGATTCTTGGGCTTCCCCAAAAGGCCTCATCCCAACGAAGAGTGTATTCTTTGATTATAAACCCATGATCATTCCCTAAATTAGCCGATGTGGGACACTTTCATCCAACACCTCCCCTCGAACAAAGTATGTCTCCCCTTAATCAAGGCTCGACTCCTTTGGAGTCTTCTTTAGTCACTTTTTGACTATGCCTTCGAGGCTCACAATACTTTGTTCGACATTTGAGGATTTGTCAATCTATTGGCATGGTTAAGTTTAGGGCATGACTCTGATACCATGTTAGACGAACACGACTCCCCACAATGGTATGATATTGTCCACCTTGAGTATAAGCTCTCATGACTTTGCTTTGGGCGAGTATTATAAACACTCATAGAAATTGCAATATAACAACGTATTTAACATCAAATAATTATGTATTTCATGGATTTTTAGCTTTATTTTAGTTTGGTTATTATCTTTTTAATTTTGGTCTATTTTTATGCAAGTACCTTAAAAAGGTTATAAAATTTTGGTTTTTCTTTATAAACTATTAACATAAGTTCTATACATCAACTTCATCACCGCTCAACTAACATTAAACATATCCTCTAGACGAAAATGCAAGAGGTTTGAATATGTATCTAAAATTGTTGAACTAAAAAACCATAAATTCAAATAGACACAAATTTAATAGAAAGTTATGGAGATTTAACGATATCTATAATGGTTGTGTTAGAATTGTTGTTTAAAATTGAGAAAGATAGAAACAAGAAACAAATCAACGGATTGAGAATACAACGAACAAAATCTCCCCGACACAATGTGGTATGCTACCAAAACTACCTGTGTTCTTAACACTTGAATATACGATTAAGGTAGCCCAAAGTCTAGACCAACCCAAAGTTAGATAACGAAAAATGGCTATATGTTTATCACTTTTCATATCTCATTTTCTAGCATTGTCAAGTTCGTAATAATCCTCTATCATTAGCAAATTTTGTTGTTCTATTTGTCCATAAGGCGTTTTAAGTAGCTCACATTTAAGGAGTTACGAAACGAAACAACATAAATTATGTTTCTTACATACCAACTAAATAGGTTTATTATACATAGAAACAGACAAACCAAACACATCATGTTGTGTCACAATTACACTTTTTTTGGCAGCGGACTTTTGTAATTGTGTGATACTCACTCCCAACTCCAAGTGAGTCAAGGCAATTTGGATTCGCGTCGCCTATGGTCGGACAATGTATGCTCAAGTCTCTAACCCAATGTATGCTCAAGTCTCTAACCCTGTTTTGAGAAGAAGGTAATAGAAAGTGGGGTTGAAAGCAAGATTGAAAGCAATGTTATATGGCTATAAGCAAAGAAAGAAACACCACGACTTAAGTATCATATAACTTGAGGTAGGAAGAATTAACGATTAGTCGCATCCCCCTACAGTACATTTTGAGGCGATTCAAGTCTGACAAGCCTAGACGTGATTTCGCCGAACGGTCATACAACTAGGTGGGAGGAGTTGACGACTAGTCGCATCCTTCTCTAATACATTTGTCTGGCAAACCTAGACATGATTTCGCCGAATAGTTATACAAACAGAAAATACAATAATAAGACAATACAACATGGAATCAAACAAAGGGTTTAGCATGACATGAGGATGCAGCCACAGGCAACACGCCCTTGACGAGCATGACGAGCATGACTGTGACACTATGCATACTTAGTCTACTCGAGCTCCACGTGTTCACTCTATATTCATATTTAGCCCTCACCAAAAGCTCAACAAGACTAACCCTTTGACGCATCGACTCTCGACCATCTGTATGCTTCGGCCTCGATGATTTTCTATGTAGCTCAATATTCGATCCTTGACAATTTGTATCCAAGCTCTCGAACAATTACCTCGACACTCGACTATTTGTACCTAAGGCCTTAGATGACTTGGTAATGTCCCTTTTCCAGGTGCCCTTGCTTCAAGCACTCATATAAATTTACAAATATTTTAGAAAACAAAGCTACTCATTCAATTATATATACCTTTTTAGTTACCATACACAGCAACATAGGGTTCATAACTCTAATATAATCTAATACATTAATGAATGTAAATGCTCATTTTCAACAAAATCGGCAGAAAACCAGGGACATGATCATCATTTGTTCTTAGATTTCACAGGAACTCCTTTGTACATCTCCACACGATCCTTCAACGCATCTCGTCTTGGCCGAGCAAGTTTGTTGTTCGGGTCGAATAGAAGAACTTCTTCGAAAGCTTTCAGAGCCAACGTGTATTCTTTCTTTTTCTCATATGCATCTCCAAGATTGTTCCAAGCTGTAACATACCCAGGTTGAAGCTTCACAGCAGTTTCGAACTGGGTAATTCCCTTGTCGAGCTTATCGTCACGCACATAACTAACCCCGAGCGCGTTGTAAACCTGCAAACATAGACGATAGAAGCTGTGACAATGATATCGTTAAATATCGACCCTCGATCTACTCAACAAGTCAACTAATGCTCAACTTCCATTTCTTTTCATGGAACTTTGATCAGTGAATTGCGACTTAGAACACACAGAAATATGAAACTGGATGAGAGAACAAAAGATTTCGAAAAGCTAAACACGAGGAAGCGTGTTCTTGATACATTCTATCCAGTTTCGATTAAAATCAACGAAAACAAAGCAGATTATCAAATGATTGGATGTTCTTGATATTCCAACAATCAGAAATCAGTGAGCTAGAGCGTATCAAACCTGCGCGAGATCTTGATCATCCCCGTCCCACTTATCGACTGCCTGAAGCAAAAACTTCGTGGCAGCGGGATAAAACTTCCTCCTCAGCATCACTGCACCAAGTTCAAAATACTCCATAGCACTGGCATCACCACTTCTCACTTGTTCCTGTCCAACAAATAATGAGGATGGAAAGCGCATTAGCAAAGCTAGACAATCAATGACCTCAGCTATTTCATGGGGTGATTTCAAATGAATAGTTTTCATTTAAAAACTCAGTATATCTGAGATCCCACATCGGTTGGAGAGGAGAATTAAGCATTCTTTACAAGGTTGTGGAAACATCTCCCAAGAAGACACGTTTTAAAAACCTTGAGGGGAAGCCCAAAGAGGACAATATATGCTAGCGGTAGGCTTGGGAGATGTTTCCAAGCTGTTACAAATGGAAAGCCCACCGGGCGAGGTGCCAATGAGGAGACTAAGTCTCGAAGGGGGTGGACACGAGGCGGTGTGCCAGCAAGGACGCTGGGCCCCGAAGAGGGGTGGATTGTGAGATCCCCCATCGGTTGGGGAGGAGAACTAAGCATTCTTTATAAGGGTGTGAAAACCTCTCCCTAGCAGACCCGTTTAAAAAACCTTGAGGAGAAGCCCAAAAGGGAAAGCCCAAAGAGGACAATATCTGCTAGCGGTGGGCTTGAGCTGTTAGTTCACGGGCACCTCCCTTTCCTTAAAAATCATCCCCATCTAAATGGATGAATTCATATCCTTGCATAGAAATATCTATTTGATTAATCTAAGTTCAACTCCATTGTTGAGAGGAAAAAGATCTTTAGTTCTCTTTCTATTTCTTACATATTACACAATCTGTAAATGTGGATTCTTACTTGCAGTTCTTTAGCAGAAAGATCGAGTTCTCTACGAACAAGAACTTGACGTATCACGAAGAAGGTTCCAACCCCAAGAAGACCTAATAGTATTAATAGATAAGATAACTGTATTCCTAATTCAAATAACTCCCCGATCTCGTAAACTGCATTCGTTTTGATTTCTTCCCTAGCAAATACTGATTCAGCAGAAATCAGCCATAAAAGTTGCCCTGATGAGAAAGCAGATACAAATAATGCTAGGCCTTTTTCTGGTTGACAACCTGCAACAAAATAAAAAATGCTCTTCAAACATTCACCACTAAAGAATATAAAGTTTTGTTGAGTATATGTTTTGATTATACTGAAGAAAGAACACAACATGAATAACAAACATTAAGCTTTTCGATATTTCACAAGGAGAACGAGACGACCAACATAAAAGTTAGCGCCCAGCACAAAAGCACTAATCCAAAAGCCTCGAGAAAGAAGGAACTTAACCAATGATAGGAAACTGCAATAAATAAAATGAAGCCCAACCACGGATGCCATCAACAAAGGTAGGAACTTCACACAAGAATAAAAAATGCATGGAACTGAAGGAGCTAGAGAAGACTCGTTATCACAATCTTGAAATAAAGAAACTCGAGCTTCTGAAAAGCAATCTTCTGCAATATCATTGACGATATTAAGATTGACTCCACAATACTCACGCTGACGTCTGAATCGGCATCCGAAGTATCAATACCAAAAGGAGAATTAAGAAAGGCTGAAGGATCTTTTGTTGACTGAATGGCTCCTTTGGTGAATAAAGGACCAGAAAAATCAGTAGAGATGACTTGCTGGCTGCAAAAGTTGGAACTGGAGACCCGAGGAGGAGATTATTCTTTTCTTCAAGAGCATCTGAGTTTTCAAAAGTGAACATGTGTGAGATCTAACATCGGTTGGAGAGGGAACGAAGCATTACTTAAAAGGGTGTGGAAACCTCTCCCTTGTAGAGTCGCTTTAAAACCTTGAGGGGAAGTCCAGACGGAAAAGCCCAAAGAGGACAATATCTGCTAGCGGTGGGCTTGAGCTGTTACAAATGGTATCAGAGCCAGACACTGGGCGGTGTGCCAGCAGGGACGCTGGGCCCCCAAGGGAGGTGGATTGTGAGATCCACATCGGTTGGAGAGGGGAACAAAGCATTCCTTATAAGGGTGTGGAAACCTCTTTCTAGTAGACATGTTTTAAAACCTTGAAGGAAAGCCTAAAGAGGACAATATCTACTAGCGGTGGGCTTGGGCTGTTACAACATGATCGGCTTTTTTCGATAATAGAAACTAGGAAAAGCTTTACCTTTTTCCGAGGATAAAACCTAGGAAAAGCTTCAATATAATCCTTCTTCACTTCACTTCGCTTCATTGGTTGACAATGAAAATACCGCGAAAAGGGACTAATGGGTACCCGATCATCCACTTCCAAAACACCAATCTCAAATTTCGAAGCAATCAACCTTGGATCAATAAATGCCCGATCTCCTGACAGAACAATTTCTATCATACCACCAACGGGCTACATATCAGAAAATGGAACAGAATCATCCACATAACAAGGCAAAGGAGCTTGCCAAGGTGATTTTTCATTTCAATTACTACGAACCAGACACAAGGAGGTCGAAAAATCACTAGAGTTCAAAATTCCTCCAAAAGAGTGCACAAGGGAAGAAGGTATCAACTGAAATTATATCTCCAAATCTAAGAGAAGTTTTACCTAAAAACTTGAAACGAATTTCGATGGAAGCAGGGATAAAACCACAAGAATGTAACCTACACAAAACTTAGGTTTGCTATGTTTTTCGACAATCCATTCAAATTTCAAATGAAAAGGCCCAATTTGCATCAATTTTCCATTACAGCCAAGTCCTCCAAATCCTTGTAAAAAGCTTTATCAGCCATAAAAAGGCTGAGCACAAAAGTAGCCTCAAAGTGATGTTCAATGACTTTGTTAATTTCCTTCCAATCATCATGCACATTCAACCTGGAGAGTACCATGAGAGAACTCCAATCCAAATCAATCAGTTCTTTATCCTTTTGAGAACTTGGAACAATAGGGCAAGGCAACACCTTTGAGGAACACTCGACTTGAACAGAACATTCACAGAAAAGTTCTTAAAGTTGGAGATAAAATCCTTCAATATATCCCAAAAGGTAAGACAACCTTCTGAAAAAAAGCAATAGGCACACAAATGACCTTCCTTACACCTGTGATTGGCCATTCGATACACTCAATAATTAGTGTCCCTTAAGTAGTATAGCGGTACCAAATTCATTCCTCACTTAAAGAACTCTGAAAAAACAGTACCCTTCATTAACTCGACCATTGAATGTTCAAACCAAACGTGATGAGAAAAAGAGAGGAATGATAACTTAAGATCCATATCTTCAATGAAGAAACGCTTGTCTTCAAACCAAATGCAGAAATGCTTGTTGTCAATACAGCAGCTACTGTGCTCCATGACAAAGTGACTTTGACAAACGATGCACAACCAGGAAAAGCAATGAACCTCATGAATCCCAACCAAAGTAGCAAACCAAAGCACGGTGACTTAAAGATAAGGAGAGCCCAACCGAAGCAACAAATCAATGATCTGACCTTCAGTAAAAAAGAATTTGGTGACAGTGAAGGATGGTATAGAAGAACATCTGGCAACAAGTGGAGTAAACAGATAGGAGAGAGGAAAACCCAAAAAACATCGAAACCCACAACGACAGCAGATGGCGACAAGGACGACGACAACGACTAACAGCAACTGCAAACACAATGCAAGAACAATGGAAGAAGGTGACGGCAAGACAAAAAAGAAAGTAAAACCCAAAGACGTTGAAAAAGCCACACATGAGAGAAAAAAACAAAATGAAAACCCCACGACAACGGCAGATGGTGACATGAACGGCAATGCTCATGACGGTTGGCAACAAGGACTATGGCAGCGGATAGCGACTGCTGCATCAAGGGCTGGAGGTTCACAGAGTTACCTAGTTTAATGAGTTGTGTGTTGAATCTAGTTTGATATACCTTGCATTGTATGTATGGATATAGATTATTAATTTATGTATCGAACCTAGTTTACATTGGTATTGATAAAATTGTGAATCAACATGTCTATATTTTGAACTTGAGTCATAACGTACCGATCACTTGAAACATATCATCCACAAAATTAATGAAAATGCATTGATTATAAAGAATGTTGAATCAGAGAACAAATTACTCTCAAACATTGTCGATGATTGAGATTCCATTGCCAATTCCCTTTGAAACATCTGCCTTCATCCAGAGTGTAGGAAAAAAAGAAGTTAATAATGAGACAATTTGAAGATTTTTCAATTCAATAGAGAAAAATATATTATCTTATGGAACATTTACCTATTGTCTAATGACCCAACAATCTTCTAAACAATTACGAAACCGGATGACTCAGGAGTCTATAGTCAAAAACTCAAAAGTGGGATAAATTTTCCACCTAAACAACTACAGAACCCTTTAAAAAAATTCATTTCAGCTGGTTCGTCTTTATTTATGGAAAATTATTGTGATCAGTGATATATTTTGTCACACTTAATTTAAGTAGTTACAGAAATATGAACTTAATAAGTGGATGCTTTTTGAACAAATTCATACCTGAAGTTTAGAAAACCTCTCAACATTAAGTCTACAGCCCTTTCGAAAGTTCCGCAATATTGGTACGTCGAAATGATGCACAATTTCCTACATAGGAACAACATCATTAGAAGCAATTGAAACGGTGAAAGCGTCCATTAGAGAACAGGCTTGGAGAAACAGAGGCAAAAGATACGTTGAATTACAAATTTCATCCCTAGGATCGGTAAAAACTTAAAATTTAGTCCTATAATTTAAAAGTTTGAATTCATCCCTATGGTTTGATAAAACCCTCATAAATAGTGATGAAATTATAAGAGCTTTATCAAATCATAGAAGCTATTTATGAGGTTTTATCAAACCATATGAATGAAATTTTGACTTAAAACCATGTGTGAGTTCCCACATTGGTTAGAGAGGGGGAACGAAGCATTCCTTATAAGGATGTGGAAACCTCTCCTTAGTGGACGCATTTTAAAACATTGTGGGAAAGCCCAAAGAAGACAATATCTGCTAGCGGTGGGCTTGGGTTGTTACAAATGGTATCAGAGCCAGACACCGAGTGGCGTGCCAGCGAGGACATTGGGCCCCCAAGGGGGGATGGATTGTGAGTTCCCATATTGGTTGGAGAGGGGAACGAAGCCTTCTTTATAAGGATGTGGAAACCTCTCCAATGGACGCGTTTTAAAATCTTGAGGGGAAGCCCAAAAAGGACAATATCTGCTAGCGGTAGGCTTGGGTTGTTATGTGAACTAAACTTGAACTTTCTCCAAACCATAGAGATTAACTTTATAATTTAACCAAAAAAACATTACAGATACGGTAATAAAAACAAGTGCTACCAAGAAACAAAGAATTAAATAATTTTCACGCTCTTGTTGAATTTAAACATATTATGTTTTGAACAAACCATTAATATATCAAACTCGTTCGGACTAAAATGATTTCAGGAATTCGACCATTACAAAATTCATAACCTAACTTGACAGATCACGTAGCATCAGAAGAATTTTCACTGAGAACTTGAAACATATCATGACCAAAAGAGAACTTTTGTACTTAAATGAACACAAACAGAGTCATGTTCAAAGACTTTTTGGTAAGACTTTGAAGCAGTTAGTTTAATTTTTAATCGATCAAAAACACTTTTATGAGTTTTTTAACGATCAAAGTAACTTCAAAAATTCTAAAAACACTTCAATGCACCTTCAGTGGAAAGAGTTGAAAAACAATGTTTCCAGAAAAACTGCCTCAAAGCGCCTCAAAGTTTCATAATCTTTTCCAACTTTTTTAGAACCGGCAGATTTCATTTTTTTTCAGGATAGAAATCTACAAAGAGTTCATCTCAAACAGGACTTATGAATCAATTCAAGAACAAAACACAGTTCCTCAAATTTAAAATACGAAAATTCAAAAATAGAATTCGAATTTCCAGCCATAACCTATCCCATTTCCTCAAATTTCAACCATGATTCAATAACTGAAGCTCACTAGCATAATACAAGAACACCACCATATTTTGTATGTTAAAGAAAACAGAATCATCCATGAGAGAAATCCAATAATCCATAAGAAGAAGAGATGAAATCTCACCTGAAGAACGAGATTCTGAGGCTTGAGCTGGAGAGACCCAAATGGAAGGAAAGAATGAGAAGGAGAAAGAGATGGTGAACGATGAAGACACAAACTCGTCTGTAAAGCCATTTTCTGGGATTTTCAGCGCTCAATTTGAGGTTTGTTGATCTGAAAGTTCTGAAAATTGAAAACAAAGATGCTTCGCCAATTTTGTTGATATGGTTTTGGCAGAAAGAAGGTGTGACTGTCCAGAAGATAATGGTAAAAATCAAATTGATAGAAGGAAGGCAACCGTTTATTATATCTGCTAAAATCTGGACCGTTAATTTATCATCCACATAGGAAAAGGACAAAAAAGAAAAATAAATTTTATATTTTGAAAAATAATATATTGCAATTTTAGTGGATGAGACCATATTTATATTTATTTATTTTTTAACTTTAAAAATTACATAATCATATTTTTATTATTGTAACACCCGCTCATCGAATACCAAGTTTAGGGTAGCTATTACTGACGTAGATATTATATAAAACTTATACAAATTCCAAAAAAACCCGACAAAAGCATGTATAACCAAAATAAACTCGGGTCTAGATATGATCTTTTGAAGTCTCCAGCTCAGCTACATCACCGTCTCGATTATGCTACAACTCGTTTATTTGAAAAGAAAATTAGATAATTTTGGTGAGTAAAATAATTTAGTGAATAAGTAACTAACTGATTTCATTAGTAATCTTTCCAAAATGAATTGAGTTTTATTCATAATAGGTCGTTCTTGGGTCTTTGGCTTGGATCAGGTCCTCGGTCTAACCATTACCTTGATTCTTAGGTTCGTTAGCTCATTCTCAACAAACCTAGCTGCTAAGTCTTTTCTATCGATCTTAAGTTACATGTTGCCTCTATTTATGCTTATTACAAATTTTGGACTCGTACGTAAGCTTTGCTCTCACCCAAATATGACCTCATCTACTAAACTCTCTGGTGGTCTAATATAGCTCTAAGAATGAGTCGGCGACTCATAGGCAGTGGCTTGGTTAAGGGAACTCACCGAAGCCATAGCGAAAGCGAGTCTTCATGGGGTAATTGTCACTGCTTATGGACCCGAACCTGGGTGATCTATCCATGACCAGGATGAAGCTTGGGTGAAACTAAGTGCAGGTCCGAACCGACTGATGTTGAAGAATCCGCAGATGAGTTGTGGTTAGGGGTGAAATGTCACTCGAACCCAGAGCTAGTTGGTTCTCCCCAAAATACGCTGAGGCACCGCAGTTGACCGGAGATAGTTAAGGATACACATTATCCATAACTTAGCATACAACATGTCGGTTAGAAGTTTTGTAGGGATTAGTAGATTACATGCAATCATCACGTGCTAAACTCATCTCATGAGCACAAATTAGAGGCATGCATCGAGGATTTCAATTATGAATTTATGACATACTCACATTTTATGCATGTATCCATAATCCTTAATATACTTCACAAACGTGTGTTATACTAAACACATTATCGCATGATTAATAACAAACTACACGATGTTTAGGAGTTTTAATATGCTACTTACTTGGATCGTTAATTCTTTTTATTTCGTAATTCACTCCTAATATGATAATTTTGTCTCAAATTCTTCTAATTGGATATGTATTTAATATTTTTCCAAGGTTAGTATAGGCAAATTTTAATAAAACAGGTCAATAGGAGTCGAACAGGACGAACCGAAGTCCGATTTGAAGCTGCATGCACCCTCACATGTCAAAATACCCTACCTCACATGTTTAGACTCTCGGCCAGTCATACTTTCACACGCGACCATGCACGCATGAACCCCGCGTGCCTGTCGTCTTCAACCTCGGGTTTAGAACTTTTTCATTAATTTTCGTTGTGTCCTTTGCACGATAACTCAAACTACGGTTTGCATTTCATTACAATTTCTTCTATTAATTTAGTTCCTATTAATCTAGTAGGCTTAGTTTCGATCTCTATTATGCAATATACACCAAAATATCGAAGCTCAAAGTTACCATTTTATGAATTTTGTTACCTTCGATTTTACCCTTAATACAACTCGAAAACCATGCTTTTCCTTCCAAGAAACTCCCCAAAACATGTCCTTTCTCCTCTAGAGTAGGTTACTTGTTGTGACCTATCAAAACAACCTTGGTTTGTAATAACCTAAAAAGAAAAAAAGGAAAAAAAAAGATATTCTTGAAGGTATTCCCATTGAGAGGCGTAGAAACTTGGAGCTTGAGGTAGGCAACAAGATATTCTTGAAGGAGTTCCTGATGAGAGGCATCTTAAGGGTCGGACGAAAGGGGAAGTTGAGCCTGTACTTCATCAAACCCTTCGACATTATAGATTAGATTGGATCGGTGACGTACAAATTAGTCCTACCACCACCCCTTTTCGTGGTTTATATTGTATTCCACGTATCCATGCTTCGCAAATACTTGGACGACTCGAATCACGTTGTAGATTACGAGTCCTTACAGATAGACGGTGACCTAAGTTACGAGAAAGGACCAATAAGAATTTTAGCTCGGGAGGTAAATGTTTTTTGTACTAGAAAAATGGTATTTACAAAATCATCAAGCGGGAGAAACTATGTGAGAACACAAAGAAGAGATGAGGGAGAAATACCCTGAGTAATTCCAAGATTAAGACATTTCCAAGGAGGAAAGTTACTTTTAAACTTGTATAATATAATAATTAAAAAAAAAGAAAAGAAGGAAGTTATTCCACATCCCTTTAGTTGAGAAAGTGGGGAGTTGGGCTCCAATATAGAAGGGAGGTCGGTTGTTTCCTCTCATCCTACTTGAACGGTTCGAAGCCAAAAATACATTTTCTGACAGCTCTAGGCTAGCATTTCGTCTAATCCAGCTTGGTTTGATCGATTGATCTGACTTGGTTTCATAGGCTCGAACCCTTTCCTACTAGTTTCAACTCTTCGAAAGCGTTTAAGATCAGTAGTTTAATTATTTTATAAAAAATTAGATATTTTATAAAAAATTAGATTTGGTTAGTTTAAATTATTTGGAGTAAAGTTTAATTATTGTGTGCAAAATTAGATTTAGTTACTCCAAATTATTTGGATTTGGAGTGAAGTTTAAATTATGTTATGCAAAATTAAACTTACCTCGTATAAATTATTTGAAGTCAAGTTTGATGGTGTTACTATAACACATGCGGAAGCAATTTGGATCTTAGGCACTCTAAGTACATTAATTATAGTAAATTAGCTAGCATGTTCAAAAGCATTAAAACTCAAACTTTTGTAGTTCAAATTTCTTTTTCCTCACGAACTGGTTTCGAACCACCACTAGTGTCTTCCCTACTATTCTCCGGCCTTAGCACGGAATTGTGAAATCCGATGAGTGACGAAACTTGATAGAAATTTAGTATATGTAAAGAGAGAGTTTTGAGAGATTTTCTCAAAGTTTTTCCAAAGCCAGCTTCCATGTACCTCGATCACTTCATTTATAGAATCATATTTGCATGTTCATGCAAATTTGAGATCACCAAATTTTGACACCTCAAAATTACTAATTCAAACATGGATTTTTTCATTTCTTCATTTTAATTCAACAATTAATTTGAATAATTAATTTTAAATTAAAGTAATATTAAATGATTAATTAAACAATTTAATTAATATTTAACGTTAAATTAAATGTCAATCCCAATCAATTCGGACACATATTGATTATGAATCTCTATTCATAATAAAATATTTAAATCTTATTTAAATATCTCCAATTCTCTCTTTTTGTTTAATTCATAATTAAAACAAAATGCGGTTAAATATATCGTATATATTTAGCGTATATTTCCTAATATGAATTCGAACACTTCGAACTCACTCGTCACAACGTTCTAAGGTTTAGTTCGATATGAGCTAGTAGAGGGACCTAATGGACCTACAGATTATGGGCTCCAACGATCCGAGATTAACCGGCTAAATTCATTAACCTTGTTAACCAACATTCGTTAACTACTAGGACACTCCACTATAGCCTAGTAGTTGCACTCCCCTCACTATAGATATATTTATGTCCATTTGATATAACCATGATTAGTAAGTCGATCCTTCACAGGTTGTTCGTAACTAGAGTTGGGTCAATTTACCGTTTTACCCCTAAAGTTACTTCTTGTTCCTTAAGTCCCACTGATCCTCTAATGAACAATTGGTTTGTGGTCCAACCACCAAACCGAATCCCTCTTGGGCCAATGAGAGGGTGGGGCTCCTTGTTCAAGACCTGGAGTTAGTACTTAAGGGAACAACCTCTCTACTATCCCTAAAAGCGGGCAGGAGTGAATTCCATCTTACACCCTATGTCCCCAGCTATTCACCCAGTCTTACCCCTGAAATGGGAGGCTTATGAGTCGGCGAACTCGGGCCACTCTCACCCATGCAAATCTAAGGATAATTCCGAATAAACAGGAGTTCATAGTTAGCTCAGGATTAAGATCGAGTTACCTAGGTCATCGAATGAAAAAAACAGTCTCAACAGTAAACGGCATTATAAAGTGAGAGTGATTTTCTTCATGGTCGGATCTTATGCAATACTCATTGCATAGGACACCCCCACTCACATGTCTCCACATGTACAATTTAGTGATCACATTGTTTATATCATATACAAAAGTGGGCCGCATCCATAGTGTCCCCAGGATAAGGTACTCAGCTTATCCCTGTACTATAAATCATTTTGACTATATACTTGAACTTGATGCACTCTTATGTCTCTACATATAGTTCAAGTAATCATTGTATAGCTAGAGTGTTCTTTAGTTTATTGGATTTAGATTAATGATCGTAACATTCACTTTATTCAATAACAATCTTTACGGAATAAACATCAATAATAACTTTATTGAAAACAAAATATGTTTTTGTTTACAAACTATGAGTTTTAGGGCATAAAACCGAACAAAGTTTAAATTATTTATTATTTTATGCAAAATTAAGCTGTTAGTTTAAATTATTTTATGCAAAATGAAGTTTAACTAGTTTAAACTATTAGGAGTAAGTTTAAATTATTTTATATAAAATCAAGTGAGTCAATTCATACGGTAGAATTCTAATTTATAATTGTTGAACTCTTTCGGTATTATTAAATTTCAGAGAGTAGAGTTAAGCCATCAAGGGGTCGTAGTAGCTACGACCTAGACCAACCAAGTAAATGTCTGTACTATCGGCATGGTTGGAAGAGTTGTCTTATGTATGATAATACGTGCCCAGTGGCCTTACATGTGTCATATGTTTGATATGTTTGTTGTGTTTTATGATATGATATGTTTCAATCGTAACGACCCTAGATTTCTACTTACCTAGAGTCGCTACTATGATCATAGCGTAATCCTTCCTATGCGGAAATAATGTTTAAACTTCTTCCTAAAATATAAACTTTATTTTAAGACATTGCCATGGACTTACGTGTTCAAAAACATTTTTAAAATGACACAACAAATGACTAAATAAAATAAATAAATGTTTAAATGAAGAACATCATATACTAGACTAAGTCTAAAAAAGTAAATACAACTAACCTATGCATGCGCTATGGTTTCGAGTTGCGATGCCTGCGTCAGCAGTACAAGAATGCCTTGCCTTTACCTGAAATAGAAGTAGCACGTGGTTTGAGTATTTGAAGAAATACTCAGTAGGTGACCCCACTATTGGGGTTAAATGCAAACACACACAATTTGATGAATGAGACATATCATATCAGTCTATTTTTCTACGACGGTTATCCTAACGGTCCATTAGATGTGTACTTAATTTTTCTACACACAGTGAATAGGTGCGAGTATGGTCCCACTAGTCGGTTTGCACACCTCCTGGGCCCCTTTCTTGTCGGGCGAGCATTCTCTGGTAGCTGTTGATGCCGGACACCTGTTAGAAATTGCGACCGTTACGACAACATTATGATAAACATAATGAACGTTCCCTTGCTTTGTAGTGTACGCGTCCGTACTATTGTGAAGGAATAGAGATATCTCCAGATGCATGAACACACAATAATGCATGAGGTCCAAATGTATCCTGACCTATCGTCTCATGAACGTATCTTACTCATATCGTTTCATGAACGTTTCTTAGCCATACCGTTGCTTGAACGTATTCTAACCATATCGTTTTATCAATCTATCATAATCATATCGTTTTCTATACATAACCTAACCATATCGTTTCATGAAGTATCTTAGTCATACCATTACATGAACGTTATTTGCATCCTCCTTGTATCTTATGTCAAACATATCATTTTACACATCATATTATAAGAGTTATCATACCAATCACATATTATAACACATACATATCATATCATAGTCACATTTCATAAACAATTCACAAGTATCAAATATATGACACGTGCAGGACCACGAAGTACGTGTCAACACAAAACATCAAATATAACCATGACGATAGTAAGACCACTTACTTGATTGGCCTTAGCCGACGTTCCCCCTACACTTGAGTACATTTAGATTTTGTTTCCTCGAAGTTGCTCCACGTATCGTCGGAAGTTACTTCCTATTTGAACGTCCATATTATTTACGTTAATAACTTACATTCCTAGCCTAATTAACTTGAATTTTGAAATAGGACACTATACTGACCTCAATTGCCTTAATTAAGGTCAAATTTAGCTCTAGAAGGGTTGAAAAGATTCAAGCAATTTCTACAAGTACTTCTTAAGAAGAGTCCAAAATGGCTACTTACCTCATCATGAACGTTCGGGACCTTTATTCTATAAAGGGGGTGTAGCTCATATGATAGAGTGCTCACTTTGCATGCGAGAGAAATGGGGTTCAATTCCCTGCACCTCCATTGTGTATATGTTTTAAGATTCTAGCCTATCACACTATTTCTTTTCTTGTTCTTGTTATAAGTATTTGGACTCTTTAGTTCTGCTCTTGACTTGTGAGTTCTTATCATGTTCTATCTTTAGAACTTTGATCGATTATGACTCAACCTTAGTTCTCGTCTAAGGGTCTTGGTATTATTGTTTTGCTTCTTATCTTTAAAACTTGGATCTTGATTCTAGTTCTAGTCTTGATCGTTGTCCTGTTCTCCAAGACACTCTCCCTAGTACTTATGGTACTAGTCATGAACCTAACATCTTGTGTCCAAGGCTTTATATGTTCAAAGCGACATAGTATTAACTTACGTTCAAGGCTTCATACATTCCAAGTGACACAGTTTGAACCGTTAATTGGTTTAGCTAATTAACGTTATCCAACAGCCACCAAATTTCATATAGCCTCCTAACATATCATACTATGCTCATTAAAAATTCATAGGTAGCGGAGTTCATTTATTGAGTTATTTTAATGTTACTTAAATCACGAGCGATTTAATCGGTTCAGAGTCTTAACTCACGGTTCTTGGTATTTTTCTTTCACATTCCTTTAAATCATACTTGGTTTAAGGTTTATACAAAGATCCAAGCAATTTCTACAAGTACTTCTTAAGAAGAGTCCAAAATGGCTACTTACCTCGTCATGGACGTTTAGGACCTTTATTTTATAAAGGGAGTGTAGCTCATATGGTAGAGTGCTCGCTTCGCATGCGAGAGGCATAGGGTTCAATTTCGGGGTTTTTTTTTTGAAATCTTAGGTATCACACAATTTCTTTTCTTGTTCTTGTTGTAAGTACGTGGACTTTTTAGTTCTGTTCATGATCTATCTTTAGGACTCTTATCCTTGGATTATGAGGTCTCAACCTTAGTTCTGTTCTTGTTGTTGTTTTGTTCTCCAAGACGCTCCCCCTAGTATTTATGGTGCTAGTCATGAACCTGACATTCTGTTTCCAAGGCTTCATAAGTTCCAAGCGACACAATGTTAACCTACGTCCAAGGCTTCATACATTTCAAGTGACACAGTCTGAACCTATGCAATGGTTTCATGCGTTCCGAACAACGTAGTCTGATCTCGCATCTAGGTTTAATACAAAGTTTCACAGAATTTGGAGGTCATCTAGATCATGAACCATAGGTAAATTTCCTTATGAGCATTATGGCCATTTTCCACCGTTAATTGGTTTAGTTGATTAACCTTATCCAATGACTACCAAATTTCATATAACTCTTAACATGACATATTATGCTCAGTATTAAAAATAAATAGGCAGCGAAATTCATTTAGTGGATTATTTTAATGTTACTTAAATCACTAGCAATTTGATCAATTCGGAGCCTTAACTCACGGTTCTTGGTGTTTTTCTTTCGTAGTCTTTTAATTCTTACTTGGTTTAAGGTTTATAGAAAGATCCAAAAAATTTCTACAAGTACTTTTTAATAAGAGTCCAAAATGGCTACTTACTTCGTCATGGACGTTTGAGACCTTTATTTTATAAAGGGGGTGTAGCTCATATGCTAGAGCGCTCACTTCCCATGCGAGAGACACAATTTCTTGTACCTTCATTATGTTTGTTTTGAAATCTTAGGTTCAAATCCTTGAAATTGTAAGGATTGAGTGACCCATCTACACAGAGAATTTAAAACACAATTTCTTTTCTTTTCTTGTTCTCGTTGTAAGTACATGAAATTTTTAGTTCTCTTCTTGACGTGAATTTTTATCATGATCTATCTTTCGGACTTTGATCTTTGGATTATGAGTCTCAACCTTAGTTGTGGCCTAAGGATCTTGGTATTATTGTTTTGGTTTCTTATCTTCAAAAATTGGATCTTGATCATTTTTCTAGTCCTTGATTGTTATCTTGTTCTCCAAGACACTCCCCCTAGTATTTATGGTACTAGTCATGAACCTGATATCTTATGTCCAAGGCTTCATACGTTCCAATCGACACAATGTTAACCTACGTCCAATGAATCATACATTTCAAGTGACACAGTCTGAAGCTATGCAATAGTTTCATGTGTTCCAAACGACGTAGTGTGAACTCGTACTAGGTTTAATACAAAGTTTCATAGAATTTGGAGGTCATCTAGATCATGAACCATAGGTAAATTCCTTAGGTGCATTATGGTCATTATACACCGTTAATTGGTTTAAGCTAATTAACTTTATCCAATGACTACTAAATTTCATATAAACTCTTAACATATCATATTATGCTCAGTATTAAAAATTCATAGGCAGCGGAGTTCATTTAAAAATTCATATGAAGCCTTAACTCACGATTCTTAGTGTTTTTCTTTCACATTCATTTAATTCATACTTGGTTTATGGTTTATACATAGATCCAAGCAAATTCTAAAAGCACTGTTAAGAAGAGTCCAAAATGACTTCTTACCTCATCATAAACGTTCGGGACCTTTATTCTATAAAGGGGGTGTAGCTCATATGGTAGAGCGCTCGCTTCGCATGGAAGAGGCACGTGGTTCAATTCCCTACACCAATCCTTGATTGTGTTCTTGTTCAACAAGACACTCCCCTAGTATTTATGGTACTAGTCATGAACCTGACATCCTACGTCCAAGGCTTCATACATTTCAAGTGACACAGTTTGAACCTATGTCACAGGTTCATGCGTTCAAAGGGACGTAGTTTGAACTCGAATCTAGTTTTAATAAAAAGTTTCATTGCATTTGGAGGTCATCTAGATCATGAACCCAAGTTAAATTTCCTTATGTGCATTATGGTCATTTTACTAATTAACCTTATCCAATGACCTACCAAATATCATATAAACTCTTAACATGTCATCTTATGCTCGAGTTCATTTAGTGAGTTATTTTAATGTTACTTAAATCACGAGCAATTTGATCGGTTCGGAGCCATAACTCACGGTTCTTGGTGTTTTTCTTTCACATACCTTTAATTCATAATTTGTTTAAAGTTTATACAAAGATCCAAACAATTTCTACAAGTACTTCTTAAGAAGAGTCCAAAATGGCTACTTACCTTGTCATGGACGTTTGGGACCTTTATTTTATAAAGGGGGTGTAGCTCATATGGTAGAGTGCTCGCTTCGCATGCGAGAGGCACAAGGTTCTATTCCCAAAGACACTCCCCCTAGTATTTATGGTACTAGTCATGAACTTGACATCCTGTGTTCAAGGCTTCAAACATTTCAAGTGACATAGTCTGAATCTATGTCATGGTTTTATGCGTTCAAAGCGACGTAGTCCTTAACTCGAATCTAGGTTTAATAAAAAAATTCATAGCATTTGGAGGTCATCTAGATTATGAACCAAAGGTAAACTTCCTTATGTGCATTATGGTGGTAAACTTCTTTATGTGCATTATGGTGGTAAACTTCCTTATGTGCATTATGGTCATTTTACACCGTCACTTGGTTTAGCTAATTAACCTTGTCCAATGACTACCAAATTTCATATAAACTCTTAACATGTCATATTATGCTCAGTATTAAAAATTCATAGGCTGCGGAGTTCATTTAGTGGGTTATTTTAATGTTACTTAAATCACGAGGAATTTGATCGATTCGGAGCCTTAACTCATGGTTCTTGGTGTTTTTCTTTCACATTCCTTTAATTTATACTTGGTTCAAGGTATATACATGGTTACTTACCTCGTCATGGACGTTTGGGTATTTTATACTATAAAGGGAGGGGGGGGGGGTAGCTCATATGGTAAGAGCGTTCGCTTCGCATGCGAGAGGCACATGGCTCAATTCCCTAGGTTTAATACAAAGTTTCATTGCATTTGGATCTTGATACTATTGTTATGGGTTCTTATCTTTAGAACTTGGATATTGAT
Source organism: Cucurbita ficifolia (assembly GCA_033971965.1). Taxonomy (NCBI): domain Eukaryota; kingdom Viridiplantae; phylum Streptophyta; class Magnoliopsida; order Cucurbitales; family Cucurbitaceae; genus Cucurbita; species Cucurbita ficifolia. Next base: position 6,419,336 of record CM066970.1, read on the forward strand.
CCTTGTTCTAGTCCTTGATCGTTGTCTTGTTCTCCAAGACACTCCCCCTAGTATTTATGGTACTAGTCATGAACCTGACATTCTGTGTTCAAGGCTTCATACGTTCCAAGTGACATAGTCCGAACTACATCCAAGGGTTCAAACATTTCAATTGACACAATTTAAACCTATGACATAGCTTAATGCGTTCAAAGCGACATAGTCTGAACTCGCATATAGGTTTAATACAAAGTTTCATAGCATTTGGAGGTCATCTAGATCATGAACCAAAGGTAAATTTCCTTATGTGCATTATGGTCATTTTACACCATTACTTGGTTTAGCTAATTAACCTTATCCAATGACCACAAAATTTCATATAAATTCCTAACATGTTTAAGGTTTATACAAAGATACATACAATTTATACAAGTATTTATTATGAAGAGCCCAAAATGGTTACTTACCTTGTCATGGACGATCGGAACCTTTATTCTGTAAAGGGGGTGTAGCTCATATGGTAGAGCACTCGCTTCGCATGTAAGAGGCACAGAGTTCAATTCCCTGCACCTTCATTGTGTTGTTTGTTTTGTTATCTTAGGTTCAAATCCTTGGAATTAATTCCCTGCACCTTCATTGTGTTGTTTGTTTTGTTATCTTAGGTTCAAATCCTTGGAATTATAAGGATCGTGACTTGGATGACTCTAAACTATAGATAAAAAGATGTGTAAAAACATAATTTACAATAACAAAAATTCTAGCCTACCACACTATTTCTTTTGTAAGTACTTAGACTCTCTAGGCCTGTTCTTGAGGTGTGGTGAGTCAATTCACACTATAGAATTCTAATTTATAATTGTGAAACTCCTTAGGTATTATTAAATTTCAGATAGCAGAGTTAAGCTAGCATCAAGGGGTCGTAGTAGCTTCGACCTAAACCAACCAAGTGTCTGTACTATCAGCATGGTTCGAAGAGTTGTCTTATGTATGATAATACGTGCCCAGTGGCCCGACACGTGTCATATGTTTGATATGTTTATTGTGTTTTATTATATGATATGATATGTTTCAATTGTAACGACCCTAGATTTCTACTTACCAAGAGTCGCTACCATCATCATAACGTAATCATTTCTATGCAGAAATAATGTTCAAATTTCTTCATAAAATATAAAATTTATCTTAAAACATTGCTATGGACTTGCGTGTTCAAAGACATCTTTTAAACGACACAACAAAGGACTAAATAAAATAAATAAATGTTTAAATTAAGAACATCATATACTAGACTAAAAAAATAAATGCGACTACCCTATGCATGCGCTATGGTTTCAAGTTACGATGTCCCCGTCAGCCGTACAGAATGTCTTGCCTTTACCTGAAATAGAAGTAGTACGTGATTTGAGTATTTTAAGAAATACTCGGTAGGTGACCCCACTATTTGGGTTAAATGTAAACACACACAATTTCATGAATGGGACCTATTATATTAATCTATTTTCCTACGACGGTTATCCTAACGGGCAATTAGATATGTACTTAATTTTTCTACACACGGTCCATATGTGCGAGTATGGACCCACTAGTCGGTTTGCACACCTCCTGGGCCCCTTTCTGGTCGGGCGAGCATTCTCTGGTAGCTCTTGATGCCGGACACCTTTTAGGAATTGCGACCGTTATGGCAACATTATGATAAACATAATGAACGTTCCCTTGCCTAGTAGTGTACGCGTCCGTACTATCGTGAAGAAATAGGGATATCTCCAGATGCCTGAACACACAATAATGCATGAGGTCCAAACGTATCCTAACCTATCGTCTCATGAACGTATCTTACTCATATCGTTTCATGAACATATCCTAACCATATCGTTTTATCAATCTATCATAATCATATCATTTTTTATACATAACCTAACCATATCGTTTCATGAAATATCTTAGTCATACCATTACATGAACGTTATTCGCATCCTTCTCGTATCCTATGTCAAACATATCATTTTGCACATCATATTATAAGAGTTATCATACCAATTACATATCATAACACATACATATCATATCATAGTCATAAAATTTCATAAACAATTCACAAGTATCAAATATATGGCACATGTAGGACCACGGGACACGTGTCAACACAAAATATCAAATATAACCATGCCGATAGTAAGACCACTTACTTGGTTGGCCTTAGCTGACGTTCCCCCTACACTTGAATACGTTTAGATTTTGTTTCTGCGAAGTTGCTCCACGTATTGTCAGGAGTTGCTTCCTATTTGAACGTCCATATTATTTACGTTAATAACTTACATTCCTAGCCTAGTTAACTTGAATTTTAAGATAGGATGCTATACTAACCTCAATTGCCTTAATTAAGGTCAAATTCAGCTCCAGAAGGGTTGAAAATGTAAGGAATGGTATAAAATCATGTAACCCGAGCCGAATAACCCATTTTTGAGTCGTTAGAGCCGTCAAGCCGTGTGAGCCGAAGGAGTCGGCGTTCGCATGTGCGACACGTGTCGGTGTAGGGAGGAGATGCATGTTTGAGTGGTGTTTTGGGTCAAGGCATGGGTGTCAGGTCGCAGGTTGTGGGTCGCATGGGTCACATGTGTTGAGCACGGGTTTGGGCCTTGTTTAATGTTGGCCCACGCTTTCTGAGTTGCGTGTTATTGGGCCGTACAAGGATTAGTCAGTAAAATATGCTCGAGATATTTTTTCTCGTGCTCAGTTGCTCGATAGCAAACCAGTCCACACCACATGGTTGTTTCTCAACAGCTAGGTTCTCCTTTCTCTGATGGCTCTCTATCGATCTATTGTTGGCGACTTTTAGTATTTAACCATTACGCGTCTCGATATTGCCCATGCTATCAATTCTGTCAGTCAATTTTTACATGCCTTTAATGTAGATCCATTTCTTTCTGTCAAACGTATTATTCACTATGTCAAGGGAACGCTCCACTTTGGTCTTACCTTTCGTCCATCCACTGTTCCTAGTGCGCTAGTTGCTTATTCGGATGCTGACTAGGCTGGTTGTCTCGATATCGTCATTCTACATTCAGCTATTCTATTTATATTGGTAACAATCTCGTTTCTTGGAGTTAAAAAAGCAACCTTCTGTCTCGCGCTCGAGCTGTGAATCTGAGTATTGTGCTCTTGCCATGACTGTTGCTGAACTTCTTTGGATCACACATCTTTTGCATGACCTCAAGGTCCCTATTTCACCGCCGCCCTTATCTTATGTGACAACAAAAGTGCTATTTTTTTTAGCTCTAATCCCATTTCTCACCCGGGGCCAACCATGTTGAACTAAATTATCATTTCCTTATGGAACTTGTTATTACGGGCAAACTTCTGACACATTATGTACCTTCCCATCTTCAAGTTGCTGACATCTTCACAAAAAGTGTTTCTAGACCTCTCTTTGAACTTTTCAGATCCAAGGTTCAGGTTCGTTCAAATCCAATGCTCAGCTTGCAGGGTAGTGTTAAGGATATTATGATTTATCATATGTATCATATTTGACCGTTTATTATAGGCAAATATCTTGTTGACTATTTGACTTGCATTACGGCTCACCATAAGTATCATATTTTTTCTTTTTTATTTGTCAAATATGTTGTATCCATTTATTACTCTTTCTATTTATTGTTCTTTCCATATCTTTGTGAGGGAGTTTTGACCGAAAATAACTTAAATGGCTAGGATCAGGCGACAATTATCTACTTTAAACCATTTTTTTTTAATCTTTCTTCTATTACCTTCTTCTTCATTAATTCTTGTTTATGTTACTTTCATGTACCTAATTAACAAAGGTGCGCTAAAATGACCAAAATAACCCCTCAACCCTTGAGGGTTGACTTTGATTTTTCTTTGATTTTTCTACTATTTTATTTTATACAATTTTTAAGTTACCCAAGTTTTTCTAAGCATTTTCTCTTCTACCACATTTTGAAATTTGGCTTCTAAGATTCTAAAAAAAAAAATCCTTAATTTGAAATTTTAAACGAAAAATTTGCTCGTGTCAGGGCTTGTGCGTTACAGCATCTCAATGCTAAGCTAGTGTCAAGCTCAACGTCCCTTAAGGCGCCACGACATTCTTTAGTGCAAAAAAGCATGTGTCTTACGTTTTTGTCCATAACGACAACGTCTTGATGTTACCAAAATTTTCTATAGTACTCACGCATGTTTGGATAGCACCTTGACAATGCACATATTGTTCCTATATATTCTTATTTTTATAGTCGAATTGAGGGACACTAATTTTACGAGAAAATTCATATTTTTTATTTATAAATCTTTTTTGAAAACTAGAAAACCTTTCGATACCATGAAAGAAATTTCAAGCTCATGATTTAGGGGATCGCACATGACTGAAAATCAACACACGACATTAGTTATCTCTTTCTCTTCTATTTTATCGCTTTTGTTATGTGTCTTACGTTTTCGTTAATACCATGTTTGTTATTGAAAACTAGATAACATGTTGGTTTGATAACCTTGCATGAGAGTTAATTGTGGTAAAGACTTACTTTTATCTTATTGACATGTGGTTTGTATGCTTAGTAAATCGTAGTTATTAACTTAAGTGAAACATTAGTCTAACATGCTAAATCAATTTCCTAATGTCACGACTTCATTTTCAAGGTTTCAAAATTTAGACTGCAACTAAAAAGACAGAGACGAAAGAACATAAAATAAAAGTAAAATAAAATAAAATATGAAAATACCGTAAAATTTAAATCAAGTTTAAGCAAACAATACCACAATTAAATCAAAACACAATCTGATTACAACTTAGTGTTGTTCAAGTTTATTACAAACGAGAACGAGTTTGGGTTATATTTACAAACAAATATCAAAAGACCAACATGATGTAAGAAATTATCAAAACGCCCCTATGATAAAATTTGTTATGAATGTTGTTTTACGTGCTTTTCATTGTGTTAGAGAGAAAGATAGGCTATTGCAATCTCTGCTATAGGGGATTGATGGATGTTATCTCCCCATTGAGCTTGTTTGCTTGTATGTTTGCATGATATAGTATGTGTTAGCTCCAGGTGTTTGACTATGTGTTCTCTCTGTAGAACATGTTTATCTGCACAAAACTAAGGCGTTAGAGTTAGGTTGGCTAGATGATGACCTAGGTCAGGTTGCTTCCAATAGACTGAGCACTTTAGGATCGTGAGCGACGGTTAGAGGATCTAGACCATAGTGCTTCAAGACTAAGAAATACTCAAGGAGTCAAAATAGAACAACCTGGAGTTAGAAGATCGTGTTAAGCCACCTAGCCACCTTAGGAACCCAATAGACCTTCTCAGCTCCCAGATATGACCAAGGTGTAGTTTAAATTATGGATTATGCACTTAGGTGATCGATAGGTGTAACTCCCTAGAAAAGCATGCATGAGAGAACTTAGTTAAGATTAGGGCGCTACAGCTAGTGCGACTTACACGTTGACCAAGTTCAAAATATGTTCCATTAGACCCTGCACCCCAGTATCATGAGTGGCGATCAGAGGTCCCTAAGAACCTCGTAGGCCTCCACGTCCTAGAAACGAGAGATAAGATTTAAACTGCCTAGAAGTCCCTAAGAACCTCGTAGGCCTCCACGACAACCAAGAATGATCAAGGTAGCTCATTAGGCTATAGTAGTGTGAACAGTGTCACATGTCTGTCCACTACCCTTTCCACTTCAGTATCGTATCGTCGAGACTCTACTTCAGTTTCCATACCGTGGATTTAGGCGTTGCTTATTAGGTTCATGCGACATGTGCCCCAACCTAGTGTAAATGACCAAGGGTCTCCTAAAACAAGACCCTTGTGCTGTAAACCCGTCCCTGAGCGTAGGTTGACCTAGTAGATAACCGACACACAGGGGATCGCTTCCCCCAAACTTTGAAGACTTTACGGTCCTGTGGGAGAGTTGTTAGGTAACCCCATGGATGATGCTCAAATTGTTGTTCAGATTCAGATCCAGCCATACTGTCTTGCAACTTGTGAGTTCCCGCCTCAACCTATAACACTGATCATTCACTACATAAGCAAGACAAGCCACTTAAGTCGTAGAAAAGAAAGAATAGAAAAATCGCACAGACCCCTATGTGTATGCTTCAGTTCAGAGACCTGCTCGAAAGTTGGGGAACCCAGTTGCTTAGAGAGCATTGAAACCTAAGCCCAAACTTCCTAGAGCAAAGAGTAAAGCCCGTGATACTTACTAAGTTAAGGACGCGTTGAGAGCCTACGAGTATGTTGCTTATTGAGTATTATTATACTCACCACATTCTCTTTTGTTTTTCAGGTGTTTACATGCTACTGCTTGAGGTAAAGGAGCGTTCAAGCATTGTGTGGTCACAGTGGGGGTTGTTCTAGAGTGCTAGCCAATTTTTACATTTTTGAGGCTTTTATATTTTTGTTTTATAATGGTTTTCCCATTTGTAATATTTTGAACAACTTTGTCTGGACTTAATTTTGTATTTAATTTTGGTGTTCACTTTTTTTTTCTAATTTAAATTTTAGCGAATTTAATTTTTTTAATTATTTTCGCTTTCGTCTTTTTAGTCTCTATTCGAGTCTCACATGCTAGAGCTCTCACTTTGCATGCAAGAGGTACCACAGGTACGATTATCTACTCAGTAAGTAGCCTATCACACTATTTCCTTCCTTATTCTTGTAGTAAGTACTTAAGCGAACTTTGGTCCTTTTATTTTGAGATCTCATCCTTAGTTCTAATTTAAGGGGTCTTAGTACTATTGTTGTGGGTGTGTACTCCTCGCACTCTTTCTTGCCTTGTTCTTGTTGTAAGTACTTACGCGGACTTTGGTCCTTGAATTCTGAGATGTCAACCTTAGTTCTGATTTTCGGGTCTAAGTACTATTTTTCTTGGTTTGTAAGTGTACTTTGACGGACTTTGGTCAATGGATTCTGAGATCTCAACCTTAGTTCTGATCTAAGGGTCTTAATACTATTGTTTTGGGTTCTTGTCTTCAGAACTTTGATCTTGATCCTTGTTCTATTCCTTGATCGTTGTCTTGTTCTCCAAGACACTCCCCCTAGTATTTATGGTACTAGTCATGAACCTGACATTCTGTGTTCAAGGTTTCATACGTTGCAAGTGACACAGTCCGAAACTACATCCAAGGGTTCAAACATTTTCAATTGACACAATTTAAACCTATGGCATAGCTTAATGCGTTCAAAGCGACATTGTCTAAACTCGCATCTAGGTTCAATACAAAGTTTCATAGCATTTGGAGGTCATCTAGATCATGAACCAAAGGTAAATTTCCTTTTGTGCATTATTGTCATTTTACATCGTTACTTGGTTTAGCTAATTAACCTTATCCAATGACCACAAAATTTCATATAAACTCTTAACATATCAGATTATGCTCAGTATTAAAAATAAATAGGCAGCGAAATTCATTTAGTGGATTATTTTAACGTTGCTTAAATCACGAGCAATTTGATCACTTTGGAGCTTTAACTCACCGTTCATGGTGTTTTTCTTTCATATTCGTTTAATTCATACTTTGTTTAAGGTTTATAAAAAGATACATGCAATTTCTACAAGTATTTATTAGGAAGAGCCCAAAATGGCTACTTACCTCGTCATGAACGCTCGAAACCTTTATTTTTATAAAGGGGTTGTAGCTTATATAGTAGAGCGCTTGCTTTGCATGCGAGAGGCATAGGGTTCAATTCCCTACACCACCTCCATTGTGTTTGTTTTGTTATCTTAGGTTCAAATTCTTGGAATTGTAAGGATGGTGACTAGATGACTCTAAACTATAGATAAAAAGATGGGTAAATTTTTCATGAGAAATAAAACATAGAGAATTTAAAACATAATTTACGATACATTTATATTAAACATATCCAAGTAATTAAAACATGGAATGAGTACAAAGACTCTAGCCGTTGTAAGTACTTGGACTCTCTAGGCCTATTCTTGATGTGTGAGTTCTTATCATGATCTTCCTTAGGACTTTGACGTGTGAATTTAAAACATCGTTGTCTTGTTCTCCAAGACACTCCTGCAAGTATTTACGATGCTAGTAATGAACCTGACATCTTGTGTCTAAGGCTTCATACATTCAACAATTTGAACCTACGTCTACCGCTTCAATTTGAACCTACGTCTACCGCTTCATGCATTACAAGCAACGTAGTCTTAAATCGCATATAGGTTGAATACAAAGTTCCATAGCATTTGAAGGTCATCTAGATCATGAACCAAAGGTAAATTTTCTTAGAAGCATTATGGTCATTTTACACCGTTACTTGGTTTAGCTAATTAACCTTATCCAATGACCACCAAATTTAAAATATAATCTTAGCATGCCATATTATGCTCATTATTCAAAATTCATAAGCAACGGAGTTCATTTAGTGGGATATTTTAACGTTACTTAAATCTCGAGGAATTTGATCGGTTCAGATCTTTCACTCATGGTTCTTGGTGTTTTTCTTTCATATTCCTTTAATTCATACTTGTTTTAAGATTTATACAAAGATACAAGCAATATCTACAAGTAATTCTTAAGAAGAGTCCAATATGGCTACTTACCTCGTCATGGACGTTCGAGACATTTCTTTTATAAAGGGGGTGTAGCTCATATGGTAGAGCGCTTGCTTTGCATGCGAGAGGCACAGGGTTCAATTCCCTGCATCTCCATTTTGTTTGTTTTGAAACCTTATGTTCAAATCCTTATTATTGTAAGGATCGGATGACTTCTGTTCTTGACTTGTGAGTTTGACTTGTGAGTTCTTATCGTGATCTATCTTTATAACTTTGATCCTTGAATTATGAGGTCTCAACCTTAGTTTCGATCTAAGGGTCTTGGTACTATTGTTCTCGGTTCTTATCTTCATAACTTGGATCTTGATCCTTATTCTCCAAGACACTCCCAATGGTATTTAAGCTACTAGTCATGAACCTGACATTCTGTGTCCAAGACTTCATACGTTTCAAGCGACACAGTCTAAACCTACGTCCAAGGCTTCATACATTTCAATCGACACAGTCTAAACCTATGTCATGGCTTCATGCGTTCCAAACAACGTAGTCTGAACTCGCATCTAGGTTTAATACAAAGTTTCATAGCATTTGGAGGTCATCTAGATCATGAACCAATGTTTCATTTCCTTAGGTGCATTATGGTCATTTTACACCGTTACTTGGTTAAGCAAATTAACCTTATTCAATGACCACCAAATTTCATATAAACTCTTAACATGTCATATTAGAACCAATGTTTCATTTCCTTAGGTGCCTTATGGTCATTTTACACCGTTACCTTGTTAAGCATATTAACCTTATTCAATGACCACCAAATTTCATATAAACTCTTAACATCTCATATTATGCTTAGTATTAAAAATTCATAGGCAGCAAAGTTCATTTAGTGGGTTATTTTAACATTACTTAAATCTCGAGCAATTTGATTGGTTAGGAGCCTTAACTCACGGTTCTTTGTGTATTTCTTTCATATTCCTTTAATTCATACTTGGTTTAAGATATATACAAAGACCCAAACAATTTCTAAGTATTTATTAAGAAGAGTTCAAGATAGCTACTTACCTCGTCATGGATGTTCGGGACCTCTATTCAATAAAGGGGGTGTAGCTCATATGGTAGAGCGCTCGCTTTGCATGAGAGAGGCACAAGGTGCAATTCCCTGAACCTCTATTGTTGTTTGTTTTGAAATCTTAGGTTCAAATCCTTGGAATTGTAATGATGGGGTTACTCGATTACTCTAAACTATAAAAGAAAAAGATGGTAAATTTTTCCTGAGAAATAGAAGACAGAGAATTTAAAACATAATTTACCGTTCGTTTATATATTAACCATACATAAGTAATTAAACACATGTAACGAGGGAATGAGTACAAAGACTCTAGCCTACCACACTATTTTTTTTTCTTGTTTGTTGTACGTATTTTGACTATTTAGTTCTATTCTTGACTTGTGAGTTCTTATCATGATATATCCTTAGGACTTTGATCCTTTGATTATGAGGTTCGTTGGATTATAAGGTCTCAACCTTAGGTTTGATCGAAGTTCTGATCTAAGGGTCTTAATACTATTGTTCTGGGTTCGTATCTTTAGAACTCGGATCTTGATCCTTGTTCTAGTCCTTGATCGTTGTCTTGTTCTCCAAGACACTCCCCCTAGTATTTATGGTGCTAGTAATGAACTTGACATCCTATGTCCAAGGCTTCATACTTAATGCAAAGTTCCATAGCATTTAGAGGTCATCTAGATCATGAACCAAAGGTAAATTTCCTTAGGAGCCTTATGGTCATTTTACCCATTTACTTGATTTAGCTAATTAACCTTATCCAATGACCGCCAAATTTAAAATATAATCTTAACATGTCATATTATGCTCAGTACCCCTGAATCTCGAGCCACGTGGCATTCCAACCCAGTTCCAACAATGCACTTTTCGGACCGAGAAAGCGGTACTGCTTGACGTTGCATATTAGAACTCATTAAAGCACGATTCGCATCATTATGTTCGATAAAAGGAATGAGGGAAGCTCCAATAGAAAAATATTGGAAGGGAAAAATACTTCGAAGATGAACTTGTTCCCATTCAATAGTCAAGAATTCTTGACGGTATCGAGCTGGAACAATCTGTTCTTCCTGAATACCTGGATTCAGTGCCAAAGAATTTCCTGTGGCTACCATATAGTATTCATCTCGACTTGGTGATAAATAAAGCATCCGCACTGCGAGAATATTAGGGTGTCCATAAGGGTTTGCTATTCTTGTAATAGCAATGTTGAGGTTTCGGTTCACAGAATTTAATTCTTTTTGTACATTCATCTGTAATTCTTCGATTTTTCGAGACCCACCTTCTATTAATAACTTTGGGAATCCCATAAAGATTATCACTTGAATAAGATCAATTCTTTTTTGAATTTCGATACGTGCAATTCCCTCAACACCAGAGACTCTTGTCATGTTTTTTTGTACAAAATTTCGGATACAATCTCGTATTTTTTGATCTTCTTGTAAACCTTCGGAATATTTTTTGGGGTGTGCAAACCAAAGAGAATGATGCCCTTGGGTTACACCAAGTCTAAAACCGAGTGGATTTATTTTTTGTCCCATAATCCCCCATTCTTATACATGTCATAAGACGTCATATCTGGGTACTTTTCTTTAGTTATCCATCTATCAGGTTTGTTTAAGTCTAATATGTTGTATTGGTATCTTTTCAACTTGTCTGAAGAAAACTCAGACAAAAGTGTATCTTTCAATACAATAGTTATAGAACAAGTGGGTCGTTTTATGGGATAACTTCGCCCTCGAGCTCGAGGTTTTAATTTTTTCACAGTAGTACTTTGGTTGACTTCCGCTTTACTAATGACTAAATCTGCTTCGTTGAAACCCATATTGTGACGAGCATTTACTGCTGCCGAATAAACCAAATCAAAAATCGGATAACATGCTCGATAAGGCATGAGTTTGAGTATTACCAGTGTTTCGTAGTAGGAACGTCCATGAATCTGATCAATTTGGTCTTCTACAAGATAGTCTAGCACCTCCGAAACTAGTCCAGTCGCCCGTAGGAGCTTTTTTTTTATTTATGATGCATCTACTCTATATAATTGGGGGGTAGATAGGAGTTAATCCATAATGGAAGATATCAATTTTAATATCTGCCCGAATTGATTAACAAAGAATCAAATTACGTATGTAACATATTATGTATTTCTTTTCACCTCATTTTTTCGTATTTTGTGTTTGTCTTTAATGGATAATTGTTTGGGCCTTTTACTAGTTAGTCCCGGTAAAGCCCCCAGACGGCGTATTTTTTTGAAACGGAGGCCCTCTGTAACGCGACATAAAGACTCCTTATTTTATTTAAATTTCATAAACCTAAATGAAAACTAAATCATAAATATGATAAATATGATAACGGATCTCTAGTGAACTTCTCAATAGGATTCGAACCCATATGAAGTTCTGACCATCTGTCAGAGAAAAAAGAACGAATGGATCTTGTAGGATTCCCGAGAAATTATTCGATTTCTTCCGGAAGCGAATGATTATTCATCTGCTTCTCACGTTCCATGAATAGCCGGGACATTGAGGAATATCCAGAAAAGCATTTAGGGAATGGGTCTGATTCTATCTCTGTTCGTTCCGTTTGAAGAAAGGAAGGATCCCAAAGAAATCCGTCATCTGTCATTCGCATGACGAAAGAAAAAGAATATGTTAATTGGTTATGCCCCTTCTCGAAGGCTAGGAACCTTTACTGCCCACACGCTTCGGGGGATTTGTTATTTAGAAAGGTATCCCAATAGGAAAAGCGGGGATATCAATAATAGAAGAGCGCTTACAGTTAGATGTTCAGGCTTACAAGCACTGAGAATTAGAAAAAGCATTCTTCGCAACTCAACAGTTACACCGACCTGTTCAACACTATACTTCGATTCTGCTCTTCGAAAAGGAGATTTTCGTACAAATTACCCAAAAGTTCGTTATAATCCGATCCAACAACAGGGATTCGTAGTAAAACTAGAGATCCTCTAGAGATGTAGAAAGATGCAAGACTCTATGCCGCTATTTGCAGGAGTTAAACTTCCATTGGTCCATATTTCGAGAAAAAGTATCTCTTGTTTTTCATTCCCATTTACATAAGAATGAATACTATGATTCGCATTTCGAACAGGCATGAATATAGCGTCTATAGGATAACTTGCGTCTTGAAAATTATTTGGCGTTTGTATACGATATCCGCGATTCCTCTCGATCTTTAATTTAATACACAAATTAATTGGCTGCGTTAGGTTAGCTATATGCTGTGTATTATCAACGATTTCCACAGAAGGGAAATAGCAATTTTTTCCTATAGAACGTCTACAAACAAGAGGATTTAATCGGAAATATCGACAGATTCCTGTGTGTGGACCAAATAAATATGAAAATGAAATAAAAAAGATCCACAGTTCTAATTTAATCCTTATCGAATTTGAATATCAGAATAGTGAATATATTCATGATTCAACTTTCCGTAGAACTTTCAATAGAACTTTCCGTAGAACTTTCCGTAGAACTCTCCGTTCTAGTTAAATCACTTCCATCCGTGCTAGTTCTTATACTGGAACTCTCACTTTCACTACTATTTCCACCTTCACCACAAATGTAACTATAAACGTAACTGTCACTGTAATAGTTCGAGTAAGTCTTGAATGAGCCCCTCGAAAGCTTGATGCAAATAAACGAATTTTTGTTCTACGTCTCCGAGCTATATATCCTCGTTTAATTCTAGTCATTGAATAAATGAAACTTTGATGAATAACTAATTGATTTCCTTTCTTTCAGTTAGTCCTTTCTCCTTTCCTTGTCTATTAATAACAAAACGTATTTTTCCAATGTATAAAATAAAAATTCCAATGGATTTTGCTTCTCACGTTCCGTGAATAGCCGAGACATTGAGGAATATCCAGAAAAGCATTTAGGGAATGGGTCTGATTCTATCTCTGTTCGTTCCGTTTGAAGAAAGGAAGGATCCCAAAGAATCGATCTTTCTTTTAGTTGTTGAATCTCTCTTTGATTGATCAATGTGTGATATTCCGAATCCTCATTACTAATGGAATCGAAATGATCTCTGGATTGATCAGAAGATCCTTTCAATTGGCTAACTGATTAGTCCTTCTACCGTAGGCATTATTTGCTGCTTTTTTCTTTTTCAAAAAGAATTACGAAATACTCATGGTAACCCTTCAAGCAAATGAAATTAGTAAGATTCTCCGTGAACGTATTGAGCAATATAATAGAGAAGTCCAAATTGTAAATACCGGTATTGGACTTCAAGTAGGCGACGGCATTGCTCGTATTTATGGTCTTGATGAAGTAATGGCAGGTTAATTAGTCGAATTTGAAGAGGGTACTATAGGCATAGCTCTCAATTTAGAATCAAATAATGTTGGTGTTGTATTAATGGGTGATGGTTAGCTAATTCAAATTGACTGACTTAAGAAAGGCCTCTAACACCTCAAACAGGTATAGGTAATTCCAGGAATTACAATGCTCAGACTTCACAAACCAAGGGTAAGGAAGTCTCCCCAATATCAATGCTCAACAACCGGACAAACAGCCCTACACAGAGACAGAGCTAGGCATGCCGCTGGGCGTGGTATACAAGATAGCATGACGCAAAGAAAGGAATTATTCCGAATCCAGAATCGAAAGCCTTAGGAACAAAGCTTGAGGAAGACTGTGACTTACATCAAACCAAAGGGCACAAGAACAAGACTGATGTGTGTAGAACTCTCAGAAGAGTGGTCCAGGATCTCAGAGATAATGGATCAATAATTCCACCATCACCTACCGTCGTTGCCTCTTAACTGTCTGATAGAGGACTGAAGCCGGTCACGAAGACTCAAAATAGGCTTGTGTCAATTAGACTAACTAACTTCCTTCCAGACCGACCTTACAGGATACCAATTCAGTTAATTCAACAGCTGCTTCCAGGCCTGCCTTAGATGATGCTGGAGAGATGGGGAACTCTTTGTCTCCCATTTGGGTGTAGGAAATTCAGCCTATGGAAGTCAGAGATATGGAATCCCCAGTTTTGTAATAGATTTACCAGAGGTAAAGATCGGGTAAGGATTTGGCATTGAATCCAATGGGGAAGTGATTTGGCTTTCTAAACTTTTCCTTCCTATGTTCCCACGTGATCCGTTAAGAGTTGATGCTTAAAACTCGGGCGGTGTAGTAACACTACTACTTCTACTTCCTAGCCTCAGGGCTTGCACTAGTTATAAGTTATAGGAAGTGGGAACATAAAGAGGACATTTAGAAGTCAATAAAGAGACGAAGTCTATCCCATACTGAATATATGGATATATGGCTTCGACTCTAGCCCAGGTAGAGGATTGATCTTTCCGCTGACTTGAAACTATCCTGACTTTATGCCAATGCTTTATACTCTACTTTCAGTTATCTTAGTCGGACGGGATTGTACAACAATAGACAGATTCTAACTTACTAGACTGTCTCGCCTAAATAAGGCAAAACCTTCTAAAAGGCCCAGCATCCATGAGGTATAATCTGAGCATTCATAAATGTAAACTAGTAAGAGTTCATGGATGGAAAGTGAGAAGCCATTCCTTGTATGGATTTGCATTCTAAGGGTCTTCGTAGACGGCTATGGCCGGAAGAGAGGGTGAATCCCCAACTCGTTGTAAGGCTTAGTGGATATCTTGAGTACCAATGATGGTGACTACATCTGCTGGCATGTGATGTTTGGCCATAGAATCGAGTCCTTGTGAATGGGCAGAGCCAGGTGCTCTTATTTTACGACGGTAGGGACGATTGCTTCCATTACTGACCAGAAAGACACCAAATTCACCTTTAGGTGCTTCCACTGCGGTATAGGTAGAAGAAGCTGGTGCGGAAAAACCTTCTGTATAAAGTTCGAAATGGTGAATTGAGGTAGAGTAGACCGATGATGATCCTGTAGTCATTTGGCCGGCTATTGAAAGAAAAAGCTTGCATCTGCTCCCCCTATGAGAATAGATTCCCGAATAGGTCAACCTTTCAAACTGCTGCTGAATCCATGGGCAGGCAAGAGACAACCTGGCGAACTGAAACATCTTAGTAGCCAGAGAAAAAGAAAGCAAAAGTGATTCCCGTAGTAGCGGCGAGCGAAATGGGAGCAGCCTAAATCCTGAAAACAGTGTTGTGGGAGAGCAATACAAGCGTCGTGCTGCGTTCATTAATTAAGTCCTCCTAAATTGCATTGATTTATACTAAAGATTTCATTTTAATTGGAATTTGGTTATTCACCATGTACGAGGATCCCCGCTAAGCATCCATGGCTGAATGGTTAAAGCGCCCAACTCATAATTGGCGAATTCGTAGGTTCAATTCCTACTGGATGCACGCCAATGGGACCCTCCAATAAGTCTACCAAGGCATCTTGAAAGTGAATCATATTCCATGAATATGATATCTATCTAGTGATTTCACTATATTTCTGACCAGGAACGGGCCCTATCACAATAATATTTTTTTTAGTGGGACGATAGCTCTGAAAAGACAGATTGCCCATCTTTTCTTTAATCTCGGGAGAAATACGATCGGGGGGGGGGCTAATTCAAACCCTTCGGGTAAAATAAGAACAGCTCCCACATTCAAACCTTGCCCTTTCCAACCCACGTTCTGGTGAAATGACCCTTATTTAGGTGCCATCGATAGTTGATCATAGAAGAAAGAAGTTTGACTAGCTTAACCGGTGACGGACCCCAACCACATTGGATTCTCTCGCGGATTACGTCACGAAGCACGTAAAGATAGTATAACTGAACTAAGAGCGTTTTATTATCAAACTAAATGCAACCCTAATATATCTTGCATACATATATTATCATATAGAATATGATAAAATTAAATAAAAAAAAAGATTGATTCGGTATATGTATGTTCCATTTTTATGGATCTCAATTGATTCCTCGTTACTGTTCAGAAGATAAGTAATAGGTAGGGATGACAGGATTTGAACCCGTGACATTTTGTACCCAAAACAAACGCGCTACCAAGCTGCGCTACATCCCTTTCAATTGGTCTACAGTGTCATTGTAGAGAATCTCTGTCTTGTTTTCCACATTTTTGATTTATTTCCTCCATTGGTATACACAAATTATCTTGCCATTTCTTCTTTTTTGTCTCATATCATATATTAAAATAGAATAAAAAGACTTATATACGTATGAAATAATAAATAGAATTCGAAATGCCTCGACTTTTTTAGAACAAGTCCGGGTCCACTAGCAATGATTAGAAGCACTGATTTTGACACTATTTCGGAAACCCAAGGACTCAATCGTATAGATATGTCAAATAAAGAAAGGATTTCCAATCCTAGCAGGAAAGGGAGGGAAAGAGATACTCAATTTCAAGTGAGTAAACAAAATTCCATACTCGATCTCATAGATACATATAGAATTCTGTGGAAAGCCGTATTCGATGAAAGTCGTATGTACCCCTTGGAGGGAGGTCTTTCATATCTTTCGAGATCCACCCTACTGGGTTCAAAAAGCCAAAATCAATGATTTTCTTAGCCCTTATAAAAGAAAGGAAAACTGATTCTTGAGAACTCCTTGCACGCTCATGTCACGTCGAGGTACTGCAGAAGAAAAAACTGCAAAATCATAGCCAATTTCTCGTAATCGATTAGTTAACATCTTGGTTAACCTTATTCTGAAAAGACGGAAAAAAATCATTGGCTTATCAAATTATCTATCGAGCCATGAAAAAGATTCAACAAAAGACAGAAACTAAAAATTCAAAGGCAGCGGAGTTCATTTAGTGAGTTATTTTAACGTTACTTAAATCCGGAGAAATTTGATCGGTTCGGAGCCTTAACTCACGGTTTTTGGTGTTTTTCTTTCATATTTCTTTAATTCATACTTGGTTTAAGGTTTATACAAAGATTCAAGTAATTTCTACAAGTATTTCTTACGAAAAGTCCAAGATGACTACTTACCTCGACATGGACGTTCGGGACCTTTCTTCTATAAAGAGGCACAAGGTTCAATTCCCTTTACCTCCATAATACATTTATTTTATACATACATAAATAATTAAAGCATTACATAATAGTTAAAACACACATTTTATTTAAAACAATAGGGCTGAGGATGATGGGTGAATAAGGAATGAGTACATGGACTTATCACACTCTCCCTTTTCTTGTTCTTGTTTTAATTACTTAGCAACACTCTCTCTTTTCTTGTTTTCTTGTTGCAAGTACTTAGCAACATGAGCTAACATATGATAAAATGATATGATATGAAGGAAGACGCTACCGGGGTTGCATTAAATGATAATGAAAATGAAAAATTTTTGGAATCTCATGCATTATTGTGCGCTCATGCATCGGGGGATACACCTTCTTCTTCAATATATTATGGACGTGTATGCTACTAGGCAGGGGAACTCTCATTATGTTTATCATAATGCTGCCGTGACGATCACTATTCCTAAAGGGTGTCTGGCATCAATAGCTACCACAGAATGCTCGTCCGACTAGAAAGAGGCCTAGGAGGTGTGCGAATTGATTGGTAGGTCCATACTCACATGTGTGAGCCGTGTGTAGAAAAATTAAGTACACATCCAAATTGCCCTTTAGGATAGCCGCCGTAGGAAAATAGACTCTTATGATAGGTCCCATTCATGAAATTGTATGTGTTTAACCTCAATAGTAGGCCGATTATTTCTTCAAATAATCAAGCCACATGCTACTTCTATTTCAGGTAAAGGCAAGGCATCACTGTACCACTGACGACAACATCGCAATTTGAGACCATGACACATGCATATGATAGATGCATTTATTTTCTTAGTCTTAGGCTAGAATAGAAGATTTTTAATTAAAATATTTATTTATTTATTTTTATTTAGTATTTCATTGTGTCGTTTGAAAGATATTTTAGAACACGTAAGTCCATGACACTGTTTTAAGATGAACTTTATGTTTTATGAAGAAGTTTAAATGCTAATTTGTGCATAGAAATGATTATGCTATGATGATGGTAACCACTCTAGGTAAGTAGAAATCTAGGGTCATTACACATTTCCAATTGGGAGAAAGTGCAGAAATGTCTAATTCCTATTGGGTAGACTTTGATTTTTTTTTTCTATCCTTTTATTTTATATTTTTTTGGGTTCCTGTGTATATTTTAAGCATTTTTCTCTTCTACCACGTCATGAAATTTAACCCCTAAAATCTTTAATAAAATTATTGATTTTAAAAGTAAAAAGGAAAAGTGAGAGTGTTCGTACCTATCGAGTTCGAGTGTTACAACTAGTTTTGTAAATGGGCGTAGCTCATTTGGTAAAGCTCTTTTGTATTTGAGAGGCACGAGGGTACAATTGGCACCCCCAAGGCATAGGGGTTATACTCCATTCTAATAAAAATAAACTCTCTTTTTGTATGAGGACACCCTCACTTGATAGAGTGTAGCTCAAGGCATAGGAGGCATAGGGGTACAAATGGTAAAGTGTTTGCTTTGCGTGCTAGAGGCACAAGAATCAATTTGTTGCACCTCTATTCGCTATGGTCATTTTTTATAAACCTAGAATAGTATAAGTTGTGTAAATAGGGTGTAGCTCATCTAGAGTGCTTACTTTGCCATGGGTTCCATTCACTCCACCACTTACCTAAAAAGAGTAATTTTGTAATAATCTTATATTTCTACTTACCTAAAGTCGCTACCAATTTCATAACGTAATCATTTTTGTGCAGAAATAAGCGTTTAAACTTGATCTTAAAACAATGCCATGGACTTGCATGTTCGAAAATATCTTTAAAACAACACAACAATAAACTGAATGAAATTAAAAACATTTTATTCTAGCCTAAGTCTAAGAAAATAAATGCGACTACCCTATGCATTTAAAATGGTCTCGAGTTGCGATGTCATCGTCAGGCGTATAGGGATGTCTTGCCTTTACGTGAAATAGAAGTAGCATGTGGCTTGAGTATTTTAAGAAATACTTAGGTGACTCCTTTATTGAGGTTAAATGCAAACACATACAATTATGAATGAGATCTATCATATCAGTCTACTTTCCTACGACGACTATCGCAATTGGATGAGTACTTAATTTTCTTACACACGATTCACATGTGCGAGTATGGACCCACCAGTCGGTTCGCACACCTCCTGGGCCTCTTTTTGTTTGGGTGATCATTCTCTAGTAGCTGTTGATGTTGGACACCCATTAGGAATAGCGACCGTCATGGCAGCATTATGATAAACATAATGATCGTTTTCCTGTCGCGTAGTGTATGCGTCCATACTATCGTAAAAAGAGAAGGGGTATCCCCCGATGCATGAACACACAATAATGCATGAGGTCACAACATTTTTCTATTTTCATTAGCATGTACTACAACCCCGCTCACTCGAGCCTCCCTCTTCAAATACGGTAATGGCAGCGAGCGTATGCTCATCATGACTTAGATCCTTTCTCAACTGTACTGTTGACATCATTTTCACCCCTCCAGGCTAACGGGTGTTTTTCTAGATAATTATCTGGTTGGACCCTGTTATTACTAAGCTTTTTGTTAGGGGCATGGGAATGACTTTGTGTTCTAGTAGGAAGTCCATCCCTAACACGATGTCGAAGTCGTCCATCTTGACTACTGCAAAACCAGTTCGTCCAATCCAAGTCTCCAGCTTGATGGGAGTTCTCTTCACAACTCCTAAGATGGGTAAAGCTGCCAAATTGACGGTCTTCATCTTTCCTACGTCTCGATGCCAAAGGATATTCAAGAATTTTGCTTCAGTCTCCGTCATGGAGTTGTGGGTGGCTCCAGAGTCGAAAATAATGTTTATGGTCGCTCTATGATTAACCCAGGCCTCAACATACATAAAACCGCAATCCATTAGCTCTGTTGTCTCTTCCACTCTCTTCTAGAAAGCAGACAAGTACTTTAGTGCCCCCAAGCGAGAATTTCTAACATTCTTAGCTAACGATATTTTCGTTTCTACCGTCTCATACTCAGATTTTGAATTCAATCCGAGTTTTTCTTTGAAGCCACATAGTGCTGCCTTCTGTGGGCATTCAAATACTTGATTAGCCCCCTTCCATATGAAGTAAGACGGGGTCATGACTATGACTTGGGCTATTCTAGTTGGGAGGATTTGTATTCCTACTCCCTGCATTCGAGTTTGTCACTTCCACCACCCCTAGGGGAGTTTGGTTGGTAATTCTCATTTTCACCACTTGCGAACGCCTGGTTCTGTCCTATGTCATGGGATTCTACGATACTAAGATCAAACAATCATTCGGTAGTAGCATAGGCCATAGAAATGTTTTGAACTCTTTGTTCGTAGAGCTTGATTTTTGCCCACCGCTTTAGTCCCTCAATAAAACTGAAGACCTTGTATGTCTCGAACATATCATGATTATGTAACATAAGCCCAGAAAACTACTTAATGTAGTCTCGAATATTGTCGTATGACTCAGCTCTCTTAATTTCCTTCTTGCGATTATCTAGACATTCTCTACGGGGAGAAATGAGAGGAGAGTTCTTGTTTCAAGCTATCTCAAGTGTCCACAGTACATCGACCATCTTGAATGTCCATGTACTTGGACCTCCACCACAACTTCACATCGTCGGTTAGATACATTGTTGCCAATGTGACCTTCACTTCTTCTGCCACGATATTTGTGGCTCAAAAATATTGTTTGAGGTCGAAGATAAAGTTCTCTAGAGCCTTGACACCTCAAACCCCACAAAAGGGTGTGAGCTTCGGGACCTTTATCTTGTTAAATTGTGCTACACCCTCAGTTGGGGTTTGGTTCCCCACTGCTCTCATGGTGAGGTTTAATCTAGTGCTTAGATCCACCACTTCATCTCTTATCACTCCAAGGGTTGTTCTTAAATCTTCGAAAAAATTTGAAACCATCTGAATGATAGCTTGTTGGACATTGTTTAAGCCCTCGATGCATTCTTACATTCAGGCAATAGAGCCCGACAAGCTATCCCTACACTCGAAGCCACCAATAGTTCTGGCCTTGTCTTCTAAGGTTGAACTATTTTGAGGCATGGGATGGCATCACGATGCATGGGTCGCGCTATTGGGAATTGAGATGACAATAAGATACGACGTTGTATTGCGAGACCCTTGCCCCGAGTAGAGGCAAGGTCAAGTCGATTGACTTGGCCTAATGTAGAGGCAAGTAAGTGGTGTCACAGACGATTGAACATGTACGCGCAAATGGCGTGTGTGGCCGAACAAGCTTAGATTCTACACAAGTGATGTTCGGTTGGCGAAGAAAAATCTCGCCTAAGATCTGATGAAGCCATAAAGTCAGGCGAAAAATGTGAATGGGACTTGAGTTTCCCCTTAAGGCTTGTCGTGAGCGTGTCAAGATTACGATGTCGTGCAGTTGAAGAAGTAAAATTGTGACACAGGACATCTCACATAGAAGAGGAATTAGGGACCTTATAACGTACTACGTGGCAGGAGATCACTTAGGGTATAGTAGCATAGGTCACTTAGGGTATAGTAGCATAGTACCTTGAAAACTTGAGCAGAGCAACTTTAAGGTGTAGGAGGTGTAGGGTTGTTTTGTAAGGTCCTAGGCTATGCTCTTGGTACATGTTTCATTATTAGCCCCAGGTTTACTTGAAATTCATGTCATATCTTATGCATGGTGCAAGTATAGCCCTAAGGTAAACGTGAGAATTTCCTTAGCTTCATGCATATCATGAATAATTAGAATATAATATAAAGAGGTTTTAATGATGGTATGATCAAAGGAAGTACTTAAGTTCTTAAAAATTATAGTCTTAGATAGTAGGGCAATATGGTAATTTTTTATTTAAACCATAGTTCCAACCCTTAACGAAATCTAATGGCCATAAAAACTTACTAATACTTTGATGTTCATGATTTAAAGTTATTCTAAAGTTTGAAGTCGTTCAGAGGTCATTAAGATTGTGAATCGTTGGTGTTATGGTCTAGGGACATTTTGGTCAATTTGTACCATTACTTGGTTTAACTAATTATTCTTGTCTAATGAAGACAAAATTTTATATATAACCATAACATATCATATTATACTTAGCATTAAAATTTCATAAGCAACAAAGTTTGTTAAGTGGGTTTTTATCACATCACTTAAATTCCAAACAAATCACTCGGTTCGGAGACCTTAACTCACGATTCTTAGCAAGATTTATTCATGAACCCCTAATTCTTACTTCAATTAAGATTTATCTTGAATTCTATAGGATTCCTACATGTATTTCTCAAGAAAGAAATCCAGATTGGTTACTTACCTCATGTTCAATGTTTGGGGTCTCGTTTCTCGAGCTTGTGGTACTCAATTTTTTCCAAATTTTCTTGGACAACTTTCTTAAGGACTCTAGCTTTTGGAACCATTGAAAAAATTATGAGAACGGACCAAAAAAGGTTCAATTTAATGAAAAACTAAGGAGAAATCGAGATTTGAGATGGCGTTGCCAGTTTAGTTTGGACCGATCATGTCATCGTCATGGGAAGAAGACGTGAGTGTTGTATCGCCACCGTCTGAAAACAGTGCTCCTCAACCCAATCCATGGTGCTTCTCCCCTCGATCCCTTCATGAATTTTGTAGATGGAACATCAAATAAGAGCCATATGGTGAAATCTTACTTTATGGTGCACTATAGCGTGAGATATGGCTATCCAAAGTCGACCGAAAAGCTCATTTTCTCACCGGAAAAAACCTAGAACCACTTTTTATTTATTCAAGAATTCAAGACACTTTCCGGCCCTACTTTCTTCCCCAAAGTTTTCCCTTACAATTCCCTCAATCTCAATAACTAGTTTTGGGAAGACTAATTCCTGCGGTTGAGGCCAATTTTTTAGTTCTCTTCTCCATCTGTAGTTTATCCAAAAACGTGATTTCGACCCTATTGGACAGCTTGATCTAGGATGAGTTACCCTTCAACTCTTTCATAAAAAATGTTATATTTGAGTCCTCTAAACCTAATGAAAATCTCAATTTGGAATGAAATTGTAACCGTTATAAAGTATATGTATAAATATTAAAAAAATTATTAACCAGTCGCCAGAATTCTCGTACGACCTCTCCCAATGACACACATGTCTCCCTCTCACTAAGTTCAACTACCTCGTTCTGTCCACCAAAACACAATACACAGAAACATAAAAAACGAGAGGGAAAAAAAAAGAGAGAGAGACGAACGGTTGTGAAACCCTGTGACACCATCGTATAGTGTAGATAATGTCATAGAAGAGAGGACTAACGAGCCAGGGAACACCTTAACGCACACTAGTGATTACTACAAAATGGTGTCGTAGCTTTATCGGCCAAGAGGATGAACTGATTTTTGGTATAACTTTTATGCTCAGATTTGAATCTTAGTAGGTACAGAGGGAGAAGAAAGGGAAAACAATGGAGAAGGAAGGGAAAACAATGGGGAAGGAAGGGGTATAAGATGAAGAATGAATGGGGAAGGATAGGAAACGAGGCAGTTGGGAGACTAGAGATGCAGATATTTTAGAGTCGCGAATGCAGACGCCAACTTCTTCAACTCGGCTTTGGTGGCTCCGGTGGCGGCTCTAAAGGTTAAAAAATGGGTTATTTGGCGCGGGTTACACTATTTGACCTTACAATCAGCATGGTTATATTTGATGTAGACACGTGTCCCATGGTTGCCCGTTGTTTTGCACGTGTCGTATATATTGATATGTGTGAACTGTTCATGAATCGATATGACTATGATATGATTACAATATGATTAGGATACGTTTCTGTAACGGTGTGATTTAGGATACCTTCATGAAACGATATGATTTAGGATACGTTGGGAAACAATATGACTGAGGTTGACAGGTTTAGGAAACTATATGGCTAGGATATGCATATGGAAACGATATGATACGAGAAGGATGCGATAAACGTAACATAACGATATGGTTAATTTATGTATAGGAAACGATATGGTCAAGATCGATTGATAAAACGATATGGATAGGATTATGATAGATTGATAGAACGATAGGGTTAGAATACGTATCTATAACGGTATGACTAGGATACGTTCATGAAACGATATGATTTAGGATACGTTGGGAAACAATATGACTAAGGTTGACAGGTTTAGGAAACTATATGGCTAGGATATGCATATGAAAACGATGTGACTACGAAGTGTTTACGATATGATATGATTATGATATGACATGTGAATAACGAATATACATATGTTGTGATATGATATGAAAATAATATGATATATGTTATGGCACGAGATATGTGATAAATCGACATATTTATGATGTGATATATTGTGATACGATATGTTATGGTATGATATGTATATGATGAAAAGACGAAGGAAAATATTTCGGAGTCGCGCATGCAGATGCCGACTACTTCAGCTCGGCTCTGGTGGCGTCTCTAACAGCTCAAAAATGGATTATTCGGCTCGGGTTACACTATTTGACCTTACTATAAACATGATTATATTTGATGTTGACACGTGCCCCGTGGTTCTACACGTGTCGTGTAAATTGATATGTGTGAATTTTTTATGAATCGATATGACTACGATATGATATGTATATGTTATGATATGTGAATTATATGATAATACTTACAGTACGATGTATACCCCAATGTGATAAACGTAACGTAAGGATATGGTTAAGTTATGTATAGCTCGGCTCTAGTGGTGGCCCTACCGACTCAAAAAAAAGGTTATTCGGCTCAGGTTAGACTATTTGACCTTACTATCAGCATGGCTATATTTGATGTTGACACGTGCCCTGTGGTTCTGCACGTGTCGTGTATATTGATATGTGTGAATTGTTCATGAATCGATATGACTACGATATGATAAGATATGATATGATATGTAAATGTTATAATATGTGAATTGAATGATAATACTTAGATGTGTTCAATGTTAAGTTTGAGATAGGATACGAGAAGGATGTGATAAACGTAACGTAACGATATGGTTAAGTTATGTATCGGAAATGATATGGTAAAGATTGATTATAAAACGATATGGATAGAAAAGTATAGGATTATGATAGATTGATAGAACAATAGGGTTAGGATAGAAAATGATAGGATTATGATAGATTGATAAAACGATAGGGTTAGGATACGTACTTGTAACGATATGACTAGGATACGTTCATGAAACAATATGATTTAGGATACGTTGGGAAG
The DNA here is from genome assembly GCA_033971965.1 of Cucurbita ficifolia. Classification (NCBI taxonomy): domain Eukaryota; kingdom Viridiplantae; phylum Streptophyta; class Magnoliopsida; order Cucurbitales; family Cucurbitaceae; genus Cucurbita; species Cucurbita ficifolia. The sequence continues at coordinate 6,445,049 of CM066970.1, forward strand.
CGATATGACTAAGGTATGTTCATGAAAAGATACGACAATGATAAGCGCCAACGATGCTAGATTTTACAAAGCTAGAGGTCCTTCTAGAATCCTTGCAAACGTTCACAAAGAAAGCTAACTTAACAAATTGATTCCAACCAAGAGTTGGTTAGGAGATGAATGACTCTTAGATCGAACTTGGAATCTATGATGGCCACTCTTAGATTCCAAGACGACTCACTCCAGAATTAACTTGATCAAAACTAATCCAATGAATTGGTTTAAACATCAAACCTAAAGCAATGTTTGAAAGAAACATGACACCCAAAGGGTTTCAACCACAAGATTTTTGTATTCCACCCTGATCCAAAAATGAATATTAAATGCCTATAGGCCAAAAAGTTAATCTAAACATAATGTAGTTTAACTACCAACTACAAACTAGAAATAAAATTTAGTAAATACAAATTGAAGAAAATAAATTGTCTTAATTGGTAGTTCAACTACCAAAGGCAAAGTCTTCTAGCCACTTTCCAATGTCAGCCACTCCATTATTTTCTTGATTTGATACTTGAATCTTCTTTGCATTACTTCTTGTAATTGCTCCTTCAGGTACATGCAAATGATTAATTGTTGGATTCGTATCAATACAACTATGGGATATATAAGAACGATAAGACTAACAAGTTTAGGAAACTATATGACTAGGATATGCATATGGAAACGATGTGACTTCGAAGTGTTTACGATATGACATGTGAATAACGAACATAGATATGTTGTGATATGATACGAAAATAATATGATATATGTTATGGTACGAGATATGTGATAAATTTACCTGTTTACGATATGATATATTGTGATACGATATGTTATGGTATGATATGTATATGATGAAAATTGTTATGTTTGGAAGCATGAAACATTATGATATGACATATTTATGTAATCTGACTGATATGATATGATTAAATGCAAAACGAAGAATTAGCATGAAATACAACCCCGACGTATGCATGAAAGATATGTTAAAATGGTATAAGAAATGATATGAACAAAACGCTAGCGGAGTTGTATTAAATAATAACGAAAATGGAAAAATGTTGGGACCTCATGTATTATTGTGTGTCATGCATTGGAGAATATCCCTATTATTTCACCATAGTTAGGACTCATACACTATTAGGCAGGAGAACGTTTATTATGTTTATCATAATGTTGCTGTGACGGTGGCTATTCCTAACGGGTGTTCGGCATCAACAGCTCCCGAAGTGCTCGCCCAACCAGAAAGGGGGCTCAGAAGGTGTGCGAACCGACTGGTGGTTCCACACTCGCACGTGTAGACCGTGTGTATGATAAGTAAGTACACATCCCAATTACCCGTTAGGATCACCGTCGTTGGAAAATAGACTGTTATGATAGGTACCATTCATGAGATTGTATGCGTTTGCATTTAAACCCAATAGTGGGGTCACTTACTAAGTAATTATTAAAATACTCAAGTCACGTGCTACTTCTATTTCAGGTAAGACAACGCATCCCTGTATGGCTGATGATGACATCGCAACTCAAGACAATGGCACATGCATAGGTAGTGTATTTATTTTCTTAGGCTTAGGCTATAATTGAATGTTTTCAATTTAAACGTTTATTTATTTTATTTAGTCTTTTGTTTTGTCGTGTTAAATATGTTTTTGAACACGTAAGTCCATGATAGTGTTTTAAGATAAATTTTATGTTTTGTGAAGAAGTTTTAAACGTTATTTCCGCATAGAAAGGATTACATTATGATGATAGTGGCAACTCTAGGTAAGTAGAAATCTAAGGTCGTCACATAAATGGACTAGAAACAAGAATTCAAGTTTACACCCAAAACTTACTCGAAAGTTATTTCCTTCAATTAGGGGCGTTCATGCGTGCTCTCAACAAGATGCACTTCCTCTTTTGATGGCTGAAGCATATCATGCCAGATGCTTGCCGCATTCTTCCACTCTACGCCTAACATATGTCAACCCCCGTTCGTCTTCTCTAATTAGTTTACCAGTTTTTCGTGATTTCAATGTTCTTTCCTATTTTTCTTTTGATTTTCATATCTTTTTATACGTAACGCGAACCAACTTGGTTTCATCACCAAAGTTGTAGAGTTTTAATCCTATTTTTCAAAAAACTATTTTGGTTCTGTTTTAATTATGGAGAGACATAATTGCATTCAAAATCGATCCAAAACTAGAAAACTTATCGTTCTTGAGGCTCATCATAATTCCAATTTCTACCCTAATTCAACTCCGACTTCCTTTACAAAAGTTCTTCTAAAAAAATTTGAAACCTTAATTTTCTAGAGAGAGGAAAACAAAAAATGAAAACTAGAAATCTTTTATCTCTCAATCTTTTTTGTTTCTTGACGGACATAGATAATTCAAGCGCTCAAACTAGATAATCTTAACCTTCTAAAAAAACTTTCGTGAATGAACTATGGCCAGAAAATGACTCCTCACAGCCCGATCGGAGCACTCCGATAGTTTTCTTTTTAAAATAGGCTATTACTAGTTTTTCTATTACGTCACGGGACGAAATGACCAAAATACCCCTCAACTTTGACTAGTTTTTTCAATTTTCAGCATTTATAGCTCTCAATAAAATTAGAACATTGATGGAATAAGATATTCTTCACTCACATCACTATATTAAAATTTGACGAGCACACTTAGACCATGCACAAACTCATGGAAAGTGGTCATGATATAAATGATAACTATAAAAACTTTTATTACCCAAATACTATCAACTCTTTAATATTAGAGATGTCTCGATCCCTATTTTCATTTTTATGGAGATTATGTTCTCGAAGTAAACTCTCCACAATGGTATGATATTGTCCACTTCATGGTTTGGATTTGGGCTTTCCCAAAAGGCCTCGTACCAATAGAGATTTATTCCTCGTTTATAAATCCATGATCATTCCCTACATTAACCAATGTGGACAACCTTCCAACAATCCTCAATATTAATATCAACTTAATTTCTAAAAACTTGAATATATATATATATATATATATATATATATATATAAAAAGGGGAGAGATGTTCTAAATTACTATCACAATCAAGGCCGCCCCCTACCTATCTCTCAAACTCTAAAAGGGCCCGTCACTTCGTTCGTACCTTCTTGGCTTAGGCTTCCAACTGAACTGACTTTATGGCCTTGCTGCCCGCCGCTAGCAGAAGTTAAGCACTTGAAAAGCGCGCTAAGAAAGGTTGCTTCTGTCGACCTTTCTGTGCAACAGTCCACTAGTAGCGTAGGAGAGGGTTACTGTACATACAAGAGTATTCCTGTTTTTACGTAAACTTTTTACTACCAGTCAAGTAGTACATATACATGTATACATATGTATATGTATATGTATATGTATATGTAATGTAATGAATATTTAATATTATTAATAAATACTAAAATAAATGTCCATCAAAATTTGATGTTTGTTGAAGACTGAGATGGCTTTTTGACTCTATAATAAAGAATAAATAAACAATTACTCTTTAATTTTTCTTTATTTACACGTGGAAGCTTTTGTCTAGAGTGGAAATGGAAATCATTGTCGTTGACTTTGCTTAGTTTGTTTGTTAAATTAATGGAACTTTTTGTTCATCCATTTTGAATACCTATTGCTTTCATGGATAGACTATTTCATTTTGAAGTCACAAAATTAGGTTTATGCTTGATAAATCTTAAGGGAAACGTAATTGCTTTTATGCTTTTTCTTCTCAATTCAATATTTTTAAATTATATTTTTGTTCGTGAATTTTTTAATTGCGCCTAATATTTTCATCCTTAAAACTTTCAATCATCGTGTTTTTATCGCACTTTTGATTAACACCACGTACGGAGTTGATCAAATTGAGATAGGTTCACAATCAACCACAACAACAATTTATTCATAAATTTTGAGTAACTTATCATACCCATAAGATAAGACAATATCACAAGAATTTATAGCATTTTAGATGTCCAAATAAAATAGTCTATAATGAAAGGGAGGCTGAGTGTAATGACCTTAGATTTCTACTAGTTTAAAGTCGCTACTGTCGTATTAATCTATGCTCTTATGCGTAATTTAACTCATAAAACATCATCATTAAATCATAACTCTATCTTAAAACATAACATCAGTATTAAAAACACGGTCATAATCTTACATGTTCGAAAAATAATTTAAAACATGAAATGGATAAGGTAATTAGGATGAATTTGGACAATCGAATTTGATTGAAGAATACAATTTTTTCGAGGGAAATAATTGTTTGGACTATCAAATTCCTTACCCATGTGGTCCAGTTACTAGAGAATGAGTTTCGCCGGAGTTTATTCACAAGAACTTCTCGGTAGATTGAGGACATTCCTTCTAAACTTTTGAATTACTCAATTCCGTCAATAATCAAGAAAGGTCAGGTCGGAAGGTTCATTGAAAGATAGCTTTCTCTCTATTACTTTCCGATTTGAACAATTCAGTTGCGCAAATGAAATGTTGATTCTCAACAGGTTGTGACAATGGTACCTAAAGAGTAGCCTAGGCCTTAATGCTCACCTCTGTATGCTTTTAGGTACCATTAATGCTCAACTTGAACAACACTAGCCTAGGCCTAGGACGGTCCCACAAGTGCCAACACCTACTTAGCTCTAAAGGCTCATTCAATATAACTTATTCTACGGTTCAAGTTCAAATAACTTACATGATCGTGGCAAGGCGTGTCATCGAGTTGGTATACAGAGGTGTACAACTCTACAACTAGACTAGTCTACAAGACTTAAAACCCGACTGCTCTAATCCAACCTAGCAACCTAGTTATCAAGACTACAAATCTCGAATCGTGAAGAAAGAACAAAGATTAACGCAAATAAAATAAAAGTGAAATACAGTAAAATACAGTAAAATTTTGCGTAATTTAAAACAAACAACACCCCATTAAAAATAAATCAAAATCTATTATGCACTAGTGTTGTTCAAGTTTATTTACAAATGGGGATTGGGTTTGGGGTACAAGTTCAAATAAAATATAATAGATCCAAATACACAGCCTGACTAACACCCCATGACGATCTCCCTTTGTAACTGTACAACACCCGAACGCTCCCTCATCTTGATAAACAATTAACAAAAACTTAAAAAATAAATGTAGAATGTGTGAGTATAAAAATATTTAATAGTAAGCTCTCATCGCATCCAATCCCTAATAAGTTACCATGGACTTTTCTCTAGGGTATAGAAAGTTTATGCATAATTCTACAACTATTTGAGCGTCTAGGAAGACCTCAAAGTTCTGAGTGGTTCTCTTACTCAATCAGGGTCTGAAAGTTGTTCATCAGGTTTTTGGGCCGCATATCAACTAAAGAGTGTATCTCATCTCTGGAATGAACTAACTTTTATGTTCTCATACTTAGTAAGTTTGCATTGCACCAGCAATAAATGACTAGTATTTTAGGTTGAGGCGCTAACTTATAAAAGTTAATAAGACATTATGACATCTACTCGGGTGAACATCATCGGTGGAATATTAACTGTTAGACCCTTCTATAGGGCCATAATTCACTATGCGTTTAACGGAGTGACCCCATGCGCTTGGCAAATACTAAGTTTAGCTTTGTGTGGCTTCCCGTCCCTCTCAGACTAATTTACGTTGGCACGACCCTATTTAGAAGGTTTGCGGTTGTTTCCAAATAAGCTAGGGCACTTGGTGTAACAGTATTTCATAATTTTGAAGTAATCGTGCTAACATAGTGTGCATGACATATCATATAGAGGTATTATGCATCACATGACATGAAAGTCACTACAAGATCAATAATATAACATAAAAATCTCATAGTCTAACTTACCATATAACATATCATAACCTAAGTCATACCATAACATAACAAACATAAGTCATAGCATATAATAATACAATACATGTTATAAAGTCATAAAATACTGTACATGGAGGGCACAAGAGCATGTGTCATTCATACTTCATTCAGTTTATCCAACCAAGCTAATAGTAAGGCTACTTACTTGATTAGCTTAAGCTAGAGTCACTAATTTATCCTGGATGCTAGTCTAGATCTATCCCTTGAAATGCAACGGTGTCTTTTAAAGAAAGGTAGCTTCAAGAAAAGCGTTGACATAGTGTTGCCAATATGAGGCATGACGAATCGATAAAGAATAAGTTGCAAAATGGCAAACCCCTAGGTTCTTTATAATATCCTTCGCAGCATGCCGAACCACAACATGTCCAACCTCGTGACCATTAATAGTTGCAATTTCCTATAGTAACTCGTGTCTCTAGATTAAAACACAGGTATAAAATACCACACTCACATGTCTCCACATAACTTATCGTATAAAATACTCTCACTCACATGTCTCCACGTGAAAGGATTTTGATCAAATTATTTGTAACAATTACAAATTGAGTCGTATCAATATTGTTACTAGAATAAGACAACCAACTTTATCCATATACTATATCAACCCTTTAGATTATTACTTGAACATGATTCTCGGTATGTCAACCGCATATTGTTAGAGATTAATCTTTGATTTTCATATAATGGATAATTTAAATTACAAATTAAATAATTAATTACGAGGCTTTAGGACATAAATCTCAACATTCAAGAATCAACTAAAATCAAGTCAATAATATGTATTCTAGTCAAACCGATGATTTGGAGACAAAATTTTGAAGCGGACAAAGGTGAGGGAGAAGGTCAAAGATTTCTTCAGTTTGACGAAAACAACATATTCAAATTTTATATTCGTTGATGAGGTAGTCGGTTGTCTGTCACCACCTGACGTTGATCAACGCCGAAATTTCATTTAATTTTTTTTTTTTTTTAGTATTATAGTATGGTTGTAATTAACAACAAATACTTCATTAAATCTCTATACCTTAAATACAAAAACATTCACAATCTAACAAAATTGAATGAAGATCACATAATATAAATCTAACAATCTTCTAAAAAATAAACAAATTATATGGATCATTAATTACATCAAAGACTTAGTTTAGTGGACCCCACCTCACATTCATCTTCCAACAAAACGACCAAGAAAGACAAGAAAGATCCACCAAATCTCTGGTGGGTCCACACAGTTTATCAACCTTCCAAACACGACACACATTCCCCTGCACCCGTTCTCACCGTACAAACCAATCCCAGTCAACAGTCGTACTAATCCGACGGCTCAGAAGTCAAGTTTCTCGTTATAACGTTTTTTTTTTAATTTTTTAAATTGGTCACTTTATTGGAAAACTAATATTGATAATTGTGAAATTGTTTGGATTTGGGTATTGTTTTTTTTTTTTTTTTTTTTTTTTTTTTTTTTGTAAATTCCGAGGATTGTTAATGGCAGACAGCCAAGGCATTCGAAGGTTACTTTATTTGGTTTTTTTGCACTTTGTTTGGTTGTTTTTGTATACTTTATTTGGCTGTTTTCGTTTCGTAGCGTGGCCGAGGAAAAATGCATCTAAAAGTGTCGAGAAGAAAACAACTACATTGTTTTACGGAAAAAAATGTGACGTTTTTAAAGATGGATTGGTTCTTTCATCGGGAGTGCAAACAAAGTATGATGGACAGTATTTCTATTGGTACGAGCCATTTTAAGTATAATTGAAAGCAAAATTGTACGGGTTTATGTTCAAAGTGGACAATATCATATTATTGTGAAGATTCATAGAACATCATGTTAAAATATTATTACTAGCCCAATTAGGTCAAACTCAATAATTGTACGAGTTAATTGTCTATATTTAAAAAAAAAAGATTTAGTTATTTTATAAATAAATTGTTTAGTTTCTACGGTAAATACATCTCCACACTACTAAGGTTTTAATCTCCAAGAAACTTCAAGCCGTCTCAAGAAGCAAAGTATAGTAATATTATACAGAGTTTCTTGTAATCTATTCTCGATTGGTGTTAATAAAATGTGCGAATGTTTCACATGAAGAGTTGTGTTCAATAGGTCGTTGTTCTTAATATGTGGTATCGATGTTATCCTCTTGACTTAACCATGTAGGGATAAAATCTTCTTTTGTATGAAGCTTTTTGGGTGAAACTAAAATTATACGAGCTTATGCGTAAAGCGGGCAATGTCATACTTTTAACGAGACTTGTAGTGGGTCTATTGTTTCTTGTCATATCTAATTTAGTTTGATTACAATATGGAGCATTGTGCATAGCTTTAAATCATTTTTTATCATTATTTCAACTCGTAAACCGACTCGAATTGTGCTCATGTGTGGAAAAAGATATTTGTTAATAGACATTTGAATTTGACGTGTCAATTTAAAAAACTACCCTTCGAATTTTACCCTAAAATTACCTCGACAGTAAATATGCAAAAATTGATATAATTAAATAATTTATTTGTTTGATTATGAATTAATTTTTGTTTTTATATTTATTTATTTGAATATTGGTTCATACAATTTTATATTTTTTTATTATTATTTAACCATTATACAATTATTTCATAAAAATGAATTAATTGATAACTAAAATGTTTTTATTAAATTATATTAATTAGTTGCCAATTATTTAATTTGTTTGGGTAAAAGCATATCCACATTAATAGAACTAATTGGCATCATTCAATAACTATTACTGCAACTAATTGATTGAATTAAATTAAAACCAACTAAATTACTTAATATTAAACCATCATAATTAATACTTATTACATTTTTAACCACAACTATCATTTAATTTCAAGACATAATTCTTAATCAATTTAATAAGATATAAATCTTCAAATAATTAATTCACAATTTTATGTTAAATTTTTTTAAGTGGTTTAATTCAATTTTGAATAAGTTTGAATTTGTATAACTTTCGTGGTGGTATGGTTGAAAGCGAATTTGGAAGTAGGCCTCGCTTTTCGGAGCTACTCTCAGCTCATACTATGGTGGAGGAGGTATCGTGAAGATCTAGGAGTGTGAGTAGTACGAGTTGAAAGGCTCCGATACTGTTTGGAGGGCAAGGACATAGATGCCAAACAAACCTGACTCCTATCTATTGTCGTAGAAGCAGTTCCTAGGAAAGATTATGGTTCTCGAGTATCCAATCAATTAATCCCCCAAACCGGGAAGCTTAAGCAGAAATGAAAGGGTAGGGTGAGGGATAAGGGGGGTGTTGGATGATGAAAGTCCCACATCGACTGATTTAGGGAATGATCATGGGTTTATAATCAAAGAATACACTCTCCATTGGTATGAGACCTTTTGGGGAAGCCCAAAGCAAAGCCATGAGAGGTTATGCTCACCATTGGTATGAGGCCTTTTGGAGAAGCCCAAAGCAAAGTCATGAGAGCTTATGCTCACCATTGGTATGAGGCTTGGCCTTTTGGAGAGTCGTGTTCGTCTAACAGGGGGAAGCCCCTAAATTGAAGACTTCCCTCGCTCGCATTATTGTATATATAATATAATATAATATGTTTGACTCGTAAGATGGGAAATTAAAATATTAACACCTGAGACTGAAAATTAAAATAATATAATAGGTAAAAGTTGTTATTATTATTATTATTTGTAAAACTTTTAATTTTTTTTTCTTAAAGAAAAATAAATAAATAAAAATTAATTTAGAAATTAGTTTGTTCTATAAATATTATTAAATTTATTAGAATGTTTTAAATTTTTTTAATATAAATTATATGAAAGAAATAAAAAATATCCATTAAAATTTTTTTGGAATAATATTTTATTAAAAAAAATGTCACCTTTTGTTCGACACTTTAGTCACTTTTGACTACACCTTCGAGGCTCGCAATTCTTTGTTCAATAATTGAAGATTATCTATTGTCACGGGTACGTTTAGGGCATGACTCTGATATCAAATTAGAAATCACGGCTCTCCACAATAGTATGATATTGTCCACTTTGAGCTTAAGTCTCATGACTTTGTTTTGGGCTTCCCCAAAAGGACTCATACCAATGAAGATGTATTCCTTTACTTATAAATCCATTATCATTCTCAAAATTAGCCAATGTGAGACTCACTCCCAACAATCCCTAACAATCTGATGCCTACATAAATAAATGAGGAATTTTGCGAGGGTGAATATTGAAATAGGAGAACGAAATTCTACAAACTCCGAATTCCTACCAAAATAAATGAAAATTTTTACCGAATTGAATATTGAAATAGGAGGCTGAAATCCTGCACACTCCCAATTCCTACAGACATAAATTAAGAATTTTACGGGAAAACGAATATTGAAATAGGAGGCGGGAATCCCGGGTAAACGAGTCTGCTACGTCCTATTTTCTTATTTACTTTTTTGCCCTTCATATAAGAAAAAAAAAGGAAATTTCCTTGAATCAATTTCAAACCCATGATATTCTCTTACATTGACTAGTATGAGTAGTGTTGTTGGAGAATTAATTGTTTTTTTTTTATGAACCAAAAATTTAATTGAAAGTTGTTTTTTAATCCAAACGTTACCTGTTGTTCTCACGAGATTGGCTATGTTACATAGGAGTAGCTCAAATTCATGAACTATCTACTAGATTTCGCTGTCAAATAGGTTCATTCCCTCTAAAATACAAAGAACTAATGAATTTATTAAAAATAATAATAATTATTATATTATCTAAAATGAGCCGTCATAGCTTATGGCTCGGGCCATGGGGCCAGCAGAGAGAACAGTAAAGATAACGAGCGCGGAGCCCGCCAAGCGGGCGGCAGGAGCAGCGGACAAAACTCTGCCACAACCAAGTAAAAAATTAGTAAAAATACCTTTTTCACCTTATATATTTTGTCTAAAAAATATATATTTTTAAACTTTTTGAAAGTTCCAATAATACCCTTACGTTTTAAAAATATTTCTCTGCTTTTTAATTTTGGATGGATACTGTTATTATTTCGTTTCAAAAATATTCTTGAAAATATCATTAAATTTTTGAAAATTTCATTAATACCCTTCAAGATTTTTTAAAAAAATTAAAAATATCTTTATCATTCTATGTTAAAAAAAATACTCATAAAATTTAAAAATAGCATTAACACCTTTTATCTTTATAAAAAAAAATTGTTACCGTCAATATAGGGACGAAAACTGTCAATTGGTACCCTCACAGATTATCTTCAAATTTTTTAATATTATTTTTGAAAGTTCTTGAATTTTTTTAAAGAGTTTAAAAGTATTTTTTTGAAGTTTTTTTTATAAAAAAATTAAGGTATTAACGAAAGTATTGAAAATTTAATAGTATATTTTTAATCACTTTAGAAAATTAAATAATATTTTAATTTGTTTTTAATGGAAAGTTTTTTTAAACAAAATATTAACTATTTTCATTTAAAAAGGCATAGCTATATTCGGAATTTTTTTAAAATTGAAATATATCATTACAAAGTATTTTTTTTAGATAAAATATAAAATTAAAGGGTATTTTTATTAATTTAGCCTATATTATAATATATATATATATATATTTTTTTTAAAAAGTAAATTAGAATTTTTAAATAATTAAAAAAAAATCCGTTGTGAACTCGTTTTCGTGTGGCCTCGTTCTTGAGCAACACGGCATTAAAAATAATAGGGGAAAAGCTGCTAAAAGTCTCCTACTCGCACAACCCGTTCCTCGCCGCCACGCTGTCAACTTTGACCCTTCTATTTTTCTATTTTGTTTTGACCACTTCCCTTTTTGCTTTTTCTATTATTATTTTCCACCTCCAATTTTAAATCACCATAACATCACTTTTTTTATTTTTATTTTTCTAAATTAAAAATATTTGTAGGTTGGTTGTTCGAGCCACGATCAGACATCTTTTAGACTCAACAAAATTCTTTCGGGTGTTACTATTTTCAACCCAAACAACTTTTATTAAATAACGAACTCAACTCAACCGAACCAAATCATAAATGTTTTGGATTGAGTTCTTCAAGTCATTTATTTAAATTTTTATTTATTTTCAAACAATAATTAAGATTTAAATAATGTATTTTTAAATTAAAATTAAATTCAGTCCATTTAGTTCGACCAAATCTAACTTAAATTGAGATGATTGGATTTACACTAATAGAAACCATAAATTTGATATACAATAAAAGGAATGGTATTTATCACTGATACAGGAAAAAATTTGTATTTTCTTTTGTCCCGGTCCATGGTCTTAGTGAGTCACATATACATCCTAATGCATGTTCCTCGGGTTCGCTTTGACCAATGAGAGTAAGTAACTCATTCCGTTTTCTGTGTCTTTGTTTCTATTGCGTTCTATCTCATCGTATCAAATTCTGTTCAGCGATATTTCAGAATCACTGTCAATACCTTGGTGTAGGTTCGGGATAATCTTTTGTTCTACAATCTGGGTCTATTTACAACTAGCCAATTAAGAATTCTCAGATGTCGTGCATATTTGACGCAGTCATCGATTCTCCCGAGAGATCGTGAATTAACTCTAATGTTATCCTTTTACCATAAATTTTTATTTTTATTTTTATTTGGTTTCCATATTTCAAAATTGTATATTTTATCCTATAAAACTTTTCAATTAATTTTAGATAGGGATGAAAAAATAGTGAAAATTAATGTAATTATAATTAATTAAATTCTTTTAAATTATTTAGTTGATATTTACATCAAAGACAAAAAAATGAACGTTTATTTGAAAAATCAAAGGATAAAAGTGTAAATCTTAAATTAATTGTATAAAATATATCTTCACTTTGTGCTTCCATTATACTTGATTAAATAAATTTAAAACGTATGAAATTACTTAAATACCCTTCATCTGTCAAACAAAATTCACTTGCCCTCAATTTAAATAAATTTAAATATCTCGAAATATTTATATGAAAGCGCGTTGAATTGAATTGCGCCCTCTTTGAATCCACCAAATTTATTACAAATCCCTAATATCTCTCTCCTTCATTTCATTTTTTCTCTCTCTCTCTCTCTAACTCTTCTCCTTCTCTCTCCTCCCCGTTTTCGCGCTTCTCTTTTCCGGGATTTCGTCTCCTGGTCTTCACAATTCCTGTTTGCTTTGTTCTCTTGAATCTGTTTTCATTTCACTTTCTTGATTTGATTTTGTTCCTCTGTGAGATCTGTGAAATTAGTTGATTCTTCCATCTCTCATTTGAGTGATGCGTAATGGAGTTTCTCGGTAACCAAACAGGAAGTAGCAGAGGTTTTCAGAATTGTAAACTGTTTGTTTTAGTGATTTCTCTTTTGCTTTTCTCTGCCGTATATGATTCGATTGCAGAAGCACATGTTCGTCAAGGATTCAACAACTCCAATCGCTCTGGTATTTTCGGAATCGATTTGGGGGAAAATCTTAGTTCCGGTATTGCGGCTTCATCCGCTAGCGCTCCGTGTAGCTTTGGAAATGATGGTGAAGAACAAGAAGAGGTAGAGAGTTTAATGGCGGATTCAGTGAAGCAATCGGTGAAGCTTCACTTGAAGAAGCGGTCAATGAGTCGAGAAACCGAACCTAAGGAATCGATTACTGAATCTGCAGTTAGGGATTTGGCAAGAATCCAGACGCTTCATACGAGAATTGCTGAGAGGAAGAATCAAGATATGACTTCGAGGTTGAAGAAGAGCAACGTTGAGCAAATGAAACTGGCGGAGGAGGCGGTTTCTCCGGCTCCGTCGCAGGAATCTTACGCCGATTACTTCTCCGGTCAGCTTATGGCTACTCTGGAATCCGGCGTTAGTCTCGGCTCTGGTGAGTACTTCATCGACGTCTTCATCGGTTCTCCGCCCAAACATTTCTCTCTGATTCTCGATACTGGAAGCGATTTGAACTGGATTCAATGTGTCCCTTGCTACGATTGTTTCGAGCAAAACGGGCCTCATTACGATCCTAAAGATTCAATTTCTTTCAGAAACATAACCTGTAACGATCCTCGATGTCAATTAGTTTCGTCTCCAGATCCACCGCAGCCGTGCAAATTCGAGACTCAATCGTGCCCTTATTTCTACTGGTACGGCGATAGTTCGAACACCACAGGTGATTTCGCGCTTGAAACTTTTACTATCAATCTGACCTCGTCGGGGAAGTCGGAGTTTCGGAAAGTGGAGAATGTGATGTTTGGATGTGGTCATTGGAACAGAGGCCTCTTCCATGGCGCCGCTGGACTATTAGGGCTTGGCCGAGGACCTCTCTCTTTCTCATCGCAGCTTCAATCGCTCTACGGCCATTCCTTTTCCTACTGTCTTGTTGATCGAAACAGCGATACAAGCGTGAGCAGCAAGCTGATTTTCGGCGAAGACAGAGATCTATTAACTCATCCAAAACTGAATTTCACATCTCTTATCAACGGAAAGGAAAATCCAGTCGATACATTCTACTACCTGCAAATCAAATCGATATTCGTCGGAGGCGAGAAACTCCACATCCCGGAGGAGATCTGGAACCTCTCCGCCGACGGTGCCGGCGGAACAATCATCGATTCCGGCACAACTCTCAGCTATTTCTCCGATCCGGCTTACCAGATCATCAAAGAAGCATTCATGAGGAAAGTGAAAGGCTACAAACTGGTTGATGATTTTCCGATCTTACATCCTTGCTACAACGTGTCCAGCGTCGATAAATTGGAATTTCCAGAATTCGGAATCCAGTTCGCGGACGGTGCGGTGTGGAACTTTCCGGTGGAGAATTACTTGATCAGAATCGAGCAATTGGATATAGTGTGCTTGGCGATGTTAGGAACTCCAAAATCGGGGCTGTCGATCATTGGAAATTACCAGCAGCAGAATTTCCACATATTGTACGATACGAAGAACTCCAGATTGGGGTACGCGCCGATGAGATGTGCAGAAGTCTGATTTAACTCCATATCCAAACATAATTTTAATCTTAGCAGGAAGAACACAGTTTTTTTTTTTTTTTTTTGTATTATTAATTTATTTTTTTAGTATTAACAATTTAATTTTTCTCCTATAAAAAAAGGGGAGCATAATGCATATAGAAGTTGGGTGATTTTGTAGTGACCAAAAAAAGCTACATAGCATTTTTCTTTTCTATTTTTTTCATAATTCTAAAATTTGGTTTCTTTATATATATATTTCTTTTGTATAAAATGTGGTGATTTTAATAAAATGAAATATATACCAATCAAAATATTAGGAGCAAAATCATGTACGCTCTTGACATCTGAAAAAAAAAAAAAAAATAGTATAAATGAATATAAAAATACTCGGTAAGTAGCTTACTAGTAGATTTTTAACAATCATAAATTTAATATCATTCTCTTAAAATATGTAAATCACAAGTTGTTCAAACTTAAATATCTTAGTTTCTCTTGAACTCGGAATTAGGTTTTACTATTTCAGTAAGTTCACAATTAAAGGATAGTTGGAGATCCTTTAATTGTCCTTGCATAGTACCTGATGGCACATTAGAGCACGGGCCTATCATATACCAACTCAATCATAGGGCATAAACACTTACCCTTATCAATCAAGACAAGATCACTATTAACGATTAACTAACGACTCTTTAATAGTCCTCACATCATGCAATCATCATAGGGGAGCGACCCTACTTCATTGCCAACTATTGATAGTACTTTGTAAACCTTTGTCAAGACACATTCACGATTATAAGTTAGTTGGCAAAATTCTAATTGTCTCTACATAGTATAATCATTATGAAATCATAGGTCATATGTAAGTTATAACACATCGGCGTAATCATGTTTCCCTAGCATACACGTAGTTAATTTATTTTCTAGAATCAATCAATACATTATCCCTAATAAAATGCATAATCATGTGTTCATAAATCACATGCTTTCATTAATCAATTCAATTAAGGTAATCGATCATGGTTGGAATTTATGTCATAAAATCTCATAATTAAAAATTTAATTTTAATAATGAATTTATTATTTTGGTTGCATTTTAATATTATCTATGAACCGTGTAATCTTGAACCACGTGTGGTTAACATAAAAGAGAATCATGTTCATATATTAACTTAAAAGGTTTATAGTACATAGATAAGGTTGGCGCCTTGGAACCAATTTTCTGATTCGAGTCCCAACTAAGTTAAAACATACTTGAAAACACACTTTTTAAACCGAACCTAAATATATTTGTTCTTACAAATTCAAAATAAAGTTTTGAGTATATTGGGCCTCGTAAATAAAACAACTTAAAACAATAGAACAGCTGAAAATAGTGTAGCTCTATATGGTGCTACTTCAGATCCGCTTCCATCTTCGACTCGCTCATTCTTGTTACTTCAAAAATATGAGAGAACATGAATGAGTACAAAGACTCAGTAACTAGCCTACTTGTACGCTCTTAATCGTGTCCTTAAGGTATGCTAGAGTAGAATAATTTTTCTTATAACGTTCTTGATCTAGGTCCTGGATTTTGAGTTCTTAACCTTCGTTCTTGATTCTTAATCTTAGTAATTGTTCTTGTCCTTCGTTCTTATTTTTTATTCTTGAGTGGTACCTAGCCGTCATCATATCAGAGTAAAGAATGTTTCATTCCCTATCCAACCGATGTGGGGTCTCACAATCCACTCCCCTTCGGGCCTAACGTTCTCACTAGCACTCGTTCCTCTCTCCAATCAATGTGGGAACTCACAGTCCACCCCTCTTCAAAGCCAGCGTCCTCGCTAGCACATCGCCCAGTGTCTGGCTCTGATACCATTTGTAACAACCTAAGCCAACCGCTAGCAGATATTGTCCTCTTTAGGCTTTCCCTTTCGGGCTTCCCCTCAAAGCTTTAAAACGCGTCTGCTAGGGGAAAGGTTTTCACACCCTTATAAAGAGTGTTTCGTTCTCCCCCAACCAATGTGGGATATCACAAACATGGATCACTCACATACATCCTAGGAAAATTCATACGAGGTTACCCAACATAAAATTGTTCAAAGTAAAACATGCTTAACTTTAGCATTCCTAAAAGGAAAGTGCACCTTATTGGTATACGTAGTAATTTTCAATTCTTTTAAACCTTTCTTAGCCATCCAATCTTTAAGATGGCTCTCATTCAAATTTTGTTTTGGTTCATTCATGTAACCCTCTTTTACTCGAGTGTCACATGTTGCTACACCAATAAAGATAAAATTATTATATTTTCAAATCTAAAATACTATATCCATTCTACATTGTTAATACGTGCCGATACTACACTTCGACTCATTTAATTGGCTTTGAGCTAATCACTATATTATATTCTCTCGTCGGTCGGGATTCAAAAGAAGGTCTGGTAAATTTTGAGATTATCAATTATGAATGATTAGAATCATTTTTAAGAATCTTATCCGAACTTTCTCGTCTTTAAATTAAAACCTTTAACGTGATCGAGCTTTAAAAAAATATTTAAATTAGTATAAAAAGTTGGAGGAACTCAACTCCAAAAGGAATGAATTGTAATTGATGCTAAAAAAACAAAATTAAAATAATAATAATAATAAAAGAAATGAACTTTTAAATTAATATTATATATAGTTCCACTATATTTCTAATCTCTAGTTTCAAACTTACCATATATATTTAAAAATAATAATAAATTTGTTATCTTTCCGAGGGTTGGAAGATTTGAATCTCTGACTATCCGTTATGCTCGCTTTAGTGTATATACTAATTTTTTCAACTACTAATTTTGTCACAGAAGTGCTTGATCTAGGCGTTGTGTGTATCGACCCGTGCAATGCTATAGATAACACGTAATTGACTCTCATATTTGTGTTCAGGTTCAACCAATAATCTTCTTAAGTTACCAATAGATTAAAAAAATGATCCTGCAGCACTGGAAGTCTATGATCATCCTCAAGAACACGAGGGGTAGAAAATGAACTCAATCAAAGAAAAAAGATACCCGAGGAGTTTGATGATTATTTGAACGTTCGCCGTCATCCGTTTAGCTGCTCACACAACAAACTCTACCGCAAAATGGGTATATACGGCAGATATTGTCTTGTCTGGGCTTTCCACTTCCCCTCAAAATTTTTAAAATGGGTCGGTTAGACAGAGGTTTCCACACTCTTACAAATAATGTTTCGTTCTCCTCCCTAACCGATGTGAGATCTCACACTACCGTGTACCTATATATTTTTTTTAAAAAAGTTGCAATATTATTCTCGATCTTTCACGAACAAAATTTTAATATAGACTTTGAGCCGAAACCGTCCCAACCTTCCCCAGTGGAATTCCCTTCCATTATTTTATTACGCTCTTAATTTCCTCTTTGGATTCGAAACAATACCTCCATTGGATCGAACTCGAACTCAAGGTCAAATGGTATATACAATTCATCACTCCAATGGAGAACAATCATCCAACTTTGATGGGTCCCATTCTTCCTTCTTCGTCTAATCCCATGTTCCCACTCCCAAAAACCCCACATCGATTCATGCCTCTGATTCCGCCCACTCCCATTCAACGGACCTGATTCGTGCGGTTGGCCGATCGCTTTTCATTCTATAACCCACTTCACTTTCGCTTCTCTGTTTTTGTTTCTGTTTTTCTCTCTAGGATTTGAGCAGCCATCGACGAGGAGATTGATTGATCAATTCATCGATTGAATGAACTGGAATCGTGAATCGGTAAATTTTCTTTCGATCGTGGCTGTTTTTTTGGAATGGATTGGATTTTGTTGATCTGTTTATGACTATTTTTGTTCTTTGTTCTTTGTTGATTGAGATGGCTTCTGCTTGCTTGCTGCAATTTGGAGTTTGTGTCGTTGATTTAGATTTGTAAACGGAGATTATTGAATGTTTTGTTTGGGGAAATCAGTAGAATGAAATGGATTAGCGGAGGATTTCCTAGATCCCACATCGGTTGCTGAGGAGAACCGAACACTTTTTATGAGGGTGTGGAAACCTTTCTCTAGCATATGCGTTTTAAAGTTTTGAGGGAAAACCCGAAAGGGAAAGCCCAAAGAGGACAATATCTGCTAGCGAGAAGGATGTTCCTTGAAGGGGTAGACACGAGGCGGTGTGCCACTCAGGAAGTTGGGCCCCGAAGGGGTGGATTTGTTGGTAGGGGTTCCACATCGATTGGAGAAAGGAATAAGTGTCAGCGAGGACGCTGGGCCCTGAAGGGGGGTGGATTGTGAGATCCCATATCGGTTGGGGAAGAGAACAAAACCTTAAACACCCTTTATGAGGGTGTGAAAACCTTTCCTTAGCAGACGCGTTTTAAACCCTTGAGGGGAAGCTCGAGGGGGGAAAAAGCCGAAAGAGGACAATATCTACTAGCGGTGGGCTTGGGCGGTTACACTTCTCTTTTTTGGAAATTTGACTTTCTTTCTGAATGATTCATTCTTGTTTTTCCTTTATTTCTGTTTGATCAATGAACATGAACTCTTATCTGATCTAACCAAGTTCCTGAGCTGATGAATTTTGGCAAAACTGATTGGTTTGTTATTGTTTCTTTGGTTTTTGTGTTCATCATGGTGTTCTATCTTTGAAATTAAGCTTATCAGATCTATTTATTGCTTGAAATTTCAGTCAACAAAAAAGTTCATCCTCTAGGATTTGTTTGAAACTTGTTGCAGATTCAAATCAAACAGTATTGAATCTTTGTAGTAGAGAAAAGGTTTTGAAGATGGAGCCTGAAGATAGTTTATGTAGCTCTGAAGTTTGGGCAAAATCTTCATCATTTCCTAATATTAATGTTCAGCAACCTTCACAGAAATGGGCAGATGCTTCCATTTTAGACTATGCTATGGAACAACCTTTCCAAGAATTCGAAGAACGGATCGAATCGAAGGCCTCCCTAACCAGTAGCCCGAATCAACGAATCGAAATCTTATCTAAAGATAGTAATGAGCTGAATGCAGGACTTCTAGCTAGTAAAATTCAAGATTGGGACCCGAGAGCAATGCTGAATAATCTTTCATTTCTTGAGCAGAAGATTCATCAGCTTCAGGAACTCGTGCATTTGATCGTTGGCCGGAGGAACCAAGTGAGTTCGGATGAACTCGTAGTTCAGCAACAGCAGCTGATAACTGCTGATCTAACTTCAATTATTGTTCAGTTAATCTCGACAGCGGGTAGTTTGCTTCCTTCTGTAAAGCATAAGTTGTCTGCAGTTGTTCCTCCGGTCGGGCAGCTCGAGCAGCTCGACAGGGTTCTTTTCGCGTCTGGACCTAGGACTAATAGTGGTGATGGATCCAAACTCCCTGAGCTTCCAACCCAAGTGGAGGAAAGTAGCAAATGTGGGAAGGAACAGAACATGGCGGTTGAAGAACACGAATCAAAGGACGAAGAAGACGCTGATGAACACGAGAACCTCCCGCCCGGTTCATACGAAATACTGCAGCTAGAAAAGGAAGAGATCCTAGCACCTCACACCCATTTCTGTCCAATATGTGGAAAAGGGTTCAAGAGGGATGCAAATTTACGAATGCACATGAGGGGTCACGGTGACGAGTATAAAACCGCAGCTGCCCTGGCTAAGCCGAACAAAGAGCCGAGTTCCGAGACGATGCTAATCAAGAGATATTCCTGTCCGTTCACCGGCTGCAAACGGAACAAGGATCATAAGAAGTTTCAGCCTCTGAAAACCATTCTATGTGTTAAAAACCATTACAAGAGAACTCATTGTGACAAAAGCTTCACTTGCAGCAAATGCAACTCTAAGAAATTCTCTGTAATTGCTGATCTGAAAACACATGAGAAACACTGTGGGAAAGATAAGTGGCTTTGTTCTTGTGGGACAACTTTCTCTAGGAAAGACAAGCTCTTTGGACACATTGCTCTCTTCCAAGGCCACACTCCTGCGATTCCGCTCGACGAGTCGAAGGGAGCAGCCGTGTCGTTTGATCGAGGAG
This sequence comes from Cucurbita ficifolia, assembly GCA_033971965.1. Lineage (NCBI taxonomy): Eukaryota > Viridiplantae > Streptophyta > Magnoliopsida > Cucurbitales > Cucurbitaceae > Cucurbita > Cucurbita ficifolia. Next base: position 6,465,815 of record CM066970.1, read on the forward strand.
AACGCTCGGATAAGCTTAGGAGCATAAATTTCAGTTTCGGGTCGATTGCTTCGGTTGAAACCATAGCAGATGCAAAAGGTGGTGTTGATGATCCTCTTGGTTGTTTTTCACCTCTGAACTTCGATTCGTGTAATTTCGAGGGGTTTCACGAGTTTCCTCGACCGCCATTTGAGAATGTAGACAATGTGTTTTCATTCCTTAGCCCGGGATCGGGTAATTACACCCAAAAATCTGGTGCGGAATCGAGCTCTAATAACCTTGAATGAATGAATGATGTTTGCTTTCCTGAGTCCTCTTGGTTTTCTGTAAAATTGCAATATGGTGTACTTTTGTAACTTCTTCAGTTCCTAAATGGATTGTTTTTCTTTTGTTTATTGGGAATCAATATATCGAGAATATTTAGATAATCATGTTTGTTTTGACGTGAACGACAATGTCTTTATATGATTCCACGAGTATCCTTTTATATAGTAATTTAATATTTTATTATACAAATATAGTTTATATCAACTTTATATGTTCTTTTTACAAAAACGAGTTTGGAAATGTTCCGCGTATGAAATTAAATACTACCCTCGATTTTGATTTGAGATATTTGAACAAGACACTTATATATTTGATAGTATTTGTTTTATCAAAATCGAGAAAAGTTTAGAGATAATATCAATTTGACCTTCAATTTTTAAAAGAATAATAAAAAACTTAAAAGGGTCATCAGCGCTTCATCATCGGCGATCATCCGATGGGTAGGTAAAAAGAAAGAAGGATGTTTGGCTACGTTCCCCTTCCTGTTTTGAGACAAAACGATGGTGAACACCACTAACCTGGTTCTCCTACGTTCCCCTTCCTGTTTTGAGACAAAACGATGGTGAACACCACTAACCTGGTTCTCCAATAAATTAACCCGCAATAATACCTACCGACAGAGGGAAAACTCATTCCCACCATGTTCACTAGAGGGAGAGTTTGGAGGGTTGGAAGATTTGAGCATACTTGTAGGATGGACGGTGACATGACTTGTAGATTTGAGCATACTGGAAGGAGTAAACCAAACTCATAAATCATCTCAACCATCATCAACCATACTAAGTAGCCAATTTGGATTCCTTCCTTAAGCATACTTGTAGGATGGACGGTGACATGATTGGATAATTATTATTGACATGACTGAGACATTGAACCATAATTTATGATTTTTTTTCATGTAGTTAGCTCATTATGCATAATTGACCAACGTGTTGTTATTATTTGAACCGAGTGTAAAGATTGCTCTCTTTTATATATGATTATATGCTATGAGTTTTTCCCTAATTGTAAGGTCGAATTAGGTAGAATGAGCTAATAAAGGATAATTTGTGGTCTTTTGCATTGAATTTGGGTTCACTATGCATACAACTCCATGATTGAATTTTATTAGTAGAATTGGATTGGATTGCATAGATCATAAATTGTTCCCTTGGGTTTTGAAATTGATCTTGGCACGCTCATGACTAACCTTAAAGAGAACTCAAGCCCCATATTCATTTTTTGTTCAGTTTTGTGGCTTCGTCAGACCATCAACAAGATTTGTCTTCACCAATAAAATATCGCTTGTATAGAATCCAAGCTTGTTCGAGCACACATGTTGTGCGTGCATGTTCAATCGTGTGCGACACAATAACGTCAGATCCCATTGCCATCTGGTTTCCAACAACACGACCTATGCATCATGATGTCGTCCCATGGCTCGGGACACATCGGTCATCTTGGCTTGCTCGGACACATCCGTTGAAAACTGACTCATGCGTTGATCATCTCGTCGGGACATTCCGGACATCCGTCCATCCGGATTCACTCGAGCATTAAACTCTCCCGTGTCCATACTAAACTATTTACAACATACGTTCCAGATAGCGGGTGCATAATCCAACCTCTGACACATGGACTGGGGCACAATACCGGCACACACGTGCCGCCTGGTACTGTCCTTGAAAACCCCATTTCAAAGGAAGTTTTCTGAGACACTCGTCTCGAAACACTCACCAACATTGTGACACATGCATGTGCCATAAGGTAGCTCGCTTAGGCCACAGGGCCAAGGATGGTGGACAACCAACACTATGCCTTCTCCTATAATACATTTTGAGGCATTTCCAATCCTTCTCGAGTAGATGTCTTCTTGACGAGCGAACATATGACCTCTTGCATAGTTTGTCGAGCATTCAATTGACACCAAGTTTAGTGAGTTTTCATCTTTCATATAGATAGACTTAATTCACGAGCCGCATGCCAAAACTCATATCGAAACCTCGACTTTTAAGGTTATGACCCAAAGTTCTAATCGACCCTCCCCATTTGGGGTGAGTTTTGCGGGCCCCAATCTATAGATAGGTAAAATGCACATCTCCCATCTTCACTAGGTTTGGGTCTTTGCATTTAGACGAACATATTCCCAAGCTTAACAAACTCTCCAAAACTATACGCATGCTCGTTTCTTATCAAAAGCTTACCAATAGCTCCACATGATTGAGCATCAAGACAAGTCAATAGAGATGAACAAATATATATATATATATATATATAGATATATGTTACAGAGAAGAATATAGAAGAAAAAGAATCCAAATAACTTTCAATTATTATGAAATAATAAAAGTATTTCTATACACAGAACTGAAAGAAGCTATTATCTGAAACCTCTCACAATTTCTACAACTATTTTAAAGCTGTCCTCTGACATGAACATCCTATTAACCTTATATATTTTCACATCCAAAAACAAAAACAAAACCAACGCCTTACAATTTCCCTTCCATCATCTCATACCAACAATCTTCTTCTTCTTCTTCACCATAAACACTACCAACCACACGAACCAAATCCGAAAATGGCATGTTACACCTTATGCATACACTAAGGTTTTCATCCAAGTTTATGAAAAGCTTCGAATATTGTCAACTCTATCAATGACGTCCAACGCTTTCATACGGTCGATGTCAAAATCAATAACCGGGATGGAGTTCGGCCTTCGTAACAGGAATGGATCCTTCTTAGTTTCATTGGTTGGGGAATGGTTACTGCTTTTACTTAGCCTATGGTGCTTGCTTAACCTGGTTTTTGCTGAATCAAATTCCTGACTCTTACTTATTCCTGGGGTAAGTTTCCTTTTACTCACATATTGAAGCATCTCCTTGTCTTCTACGGTCAACGTCGGGGACGGAGAACTTGGTTTCTGGTTCGATAACTGAATCGTTCGCTGGTTTGGGGATCTAATTGGGGATTTAACAGGAGACCTTATTCCAGTATTACAAGCTCTGGCTTGGCTGATCAGATGGTGAAGCCATACCACCAGTTCAAGAATGTAAGATTCAGTCTTTTCTTTATCCGCATGATAGAGCGTCTCGATCCTTAGTAACTCGTTCTGGCCAGAAGGTTTGCGGTTAGCTTCAGCCCTGAAAGACAGATTTCTTGGGTAAGTGAGAAAATATATGCAGGATGTGGGAATTATGATATAAGGAAGCTCACCCTGTATTTGCCCATTCTCCAACCCAACCAAAACCATGATGAGCCCTGGAGAGCAAGAAGAAAAAAACAGATATCAACCACAAAAACATTATCTGACCACAGAACCCGACTTCCAACCGCTATTAAAAACTGAAGTCAAAGAGCACGAAAGGTTCAGATCGTTTGCCAACAAAACTGGTAATATAATACAGATCTATCAATATTCCTGCACTTTGAGCATTTTCTTTAATCAAAGGAACTAAAACTACATGAAATAAATAATAAAACCCGAGACATTCACGAGAACATGTACAAAGCTCAAGAATAATACGAATAAGAATAAGAATAGTTGCTCGATATCAAGGGTAAGCAGTTATACTTGGTAGTGTTATTGGCAATGGGAACAAGCCAATGCAAGGTTTTCTCCATCTCGGCTTTGATTTGAGGAATTGTAAGCTTCATAAATAAATTCAGAAAATTAAGATTGGCACATTGCAAAACCAATGAAGCAGACTATTTTAACAATAGAGTATGATGAATTTTCTCTCAAGTAAAATTTACAAATACCTCTTCCTTGGGCTGAAACGACTGTAGTTTTGAGCGTAAAGCGGACTTTATACTGGGAGGTAGTCCTTGATATAAAGCATCCCTCGTGTTAGGAGGTACGGAACTTGAACGAGATACCTGATTTGAAAACATATGCTAATTCAGAATAATTTGTTCTTTTCCTAAAAAAACTATAAACCATTGAACATTTTAGTATTATAAATTAATTGGTTTACTCACAAGTGTATCAATTTGACTAATAATATTTGCATAATGCAAAGCGAGACCGGCAGTACCCAACTTTTTGTGGTTACTCTGAGAACCTTCGGCTGGTTTATCATCATCTACAAGATCCCAATTGAAAAAATGTAATAAAATGAGAGATGAGCACAGCTAATTCAAAATAGAATGTATAGTTAATGAAGCAGACAAATAATTCAATAACAGTTGATAATCAGAGAAGAGCCAAAACAATGTTTAGAAGTCATAAAGCAAGAGAATAAGATTCCATCAATGCCAAGACAAGTCCGCTACAAACTTAAGCCCAAACTCGATGATAAGTGTGGAACAACAGGAGTCGATCAAAATTTGGAGGATAAATTTTCAGATCTGGGGTTGCAAAAATGTTGAACTCGTTACTCCTGACAAGTTCAATGTTTCAAGCCAAGCATTTCTCATGATCTAAAAGCTAAGCAAGGAGAAACCCATGTGCCACCCTGCCATGCTGCCTCAAGGACCTGAATAACCTCCAAGAAAGCCCTGATGGATGCCACCCTTCGCCCACAAGCCCGCTTGTCCAACCTATGTTGCTCCCATGAAGCCCAGTGTTCACTCTAAGGTCGGCTGGACCAAGCTCCCTAGACCCTTGAACCTATTTTCACTTGTTTTTTAGGACATTGTTATTATTGACTTCTTGTAAAGGCACAAGCCCCAACCTTTTGAAGCTTTGACCCAAACTCTATTAATTTTACTTACTTGCAAATGTACTTAGGGTTAATCTTGTTAGCTTTATTATCAGCATTTCAAGGTTTTCTGGTTGGCCATGTGTAAGCCAACTTATACTCATTTGTAACCAAGAATGTTGTTAAATGAAATTGTTGAGTTAAAAGTTTTATCCTCCTTTTTTAAAGTGCAAAAAGCCTCATGATGCTTAGCTTGATTGTAGCATGCATGAAAGCTCTTCATTCACGCAAGGCTGGCCACCAAACTTACATAGTAATTCCGCCTTGGATTGGATCAAGTCTTCTTCCTCTTCAAAGTAATTGATCATCAATAGTAATTCATCTTACTTTCCCTCGAGGGAAAGGGCTTACTTTGATCCAATTGCTATTGAGTGGGATTCCATCTACTTTCTTTCCATATTTAGGATGCATGTCTCGGTCCGACAGAACAATGAAAGTTTAATATGGAATTTCTTATGGGAAAGAGATGAGGGTGGCGGGCCCTACTAGGTCAGGTGGGAGGTTACTACGCAGCTAGAATTTGGTAGTTATGGCATGGGCAACATAAGATTACATAATGAGGCTCTATGACGAAAAGGTGTGGCATTTCTTCATGGAGCCGAATGCTCTATAGGGTAGGATTATTGTGAGCACCCTTTGAGTGGGTTTCAGGTGGTAGGTAGGGTTCTAGCAAGCACCTCTAGGCTGCTATAGTTTAAGGATTTCCTTTGTTCTCTATGTTTGTTGATTATTCGATTGATGATGGTTCAAATACCTATTTTTGGGAGGATTCTTGGATGGGGGATAAGCCCCTTCGTTCTTTGCTTTCACAGCTTTACCATTTGTCAAATAAGAGGAAACATTCAATAGCCTCCAATTCATGTTTAAGGAAAGAGTTTTGTCGCATGCTCCTTTTTCTTGAGCCGTTTTGTGAAGCATTTAGCCTGAAACAATAAGATCATTGAAGGGGCCAAGTGATCTCTGGAGGATCTCTGGGAATCGGTTAAGTTAAATAACTTGGTCTCATTCTTTTGGATTGAGGTCCATTCTTGTAGCTAGTGTTGGAGCTCCTTTACATGGACTTTTTTAATCCTCTTATACATTCTTTCATTTTGCTTGATGGAAACTTGGTTTCTTAAAAAAAACATTGGAAAAAAAAAGCATTCTGATTTACTTTAGGTTTCAAAGGGAATTGATACCGTAATCTACATATAGGCTTTCATAAATATTCATAAAAACAATAAGAGATCAGATCTGAGATTCAATAAACAATGTTCGCCAAGCATGCTTCTCATCTCTTTCCTCACATTTTTTTTTCTCTCTCCCTTACATGTGTCCTTATTCTCCCTCAAATACAAACAAACAACTCAAAGTGGAATTATAGGACACTTAGTCATGAAAATTGAATAATATATACTTTTGGAGCACCTATCTGAGATCCTACATCAGTTGGAGAGGGGAACGAAACATTCCTTATAAGGGTGTGGAAATCTCTCCCTAGTAGATGCGTTTTAAAAACCTTGAGGGGAAGCCCGAAAGGGAAAGCCCAAAAAAGACAATATCTGCTAGCGGTGGGTTTGGGTTATTACAAATGATATCAGAGTCAGACACTGGGCAGTGTGCCAGCGAGGACGTTGGTCCCCCAAGGGGGTGGATTGTGAGATCCCACATCGGTTGGAGAGGGGAACGAAGCATTCCTTATAAGGATGTGGAAATCTCTCCCGCCTGAGAGGGAAAGCCCAAAGAGGACAACATCTACTAGCGGTGGGCTTGGGTTGTTACAACCTACCACTAGACCTATTCACATTTGGGATTGAGAAACTTGTAGGACACTTAATATCCTAATCAGATACACTTCACAGTTTGAACTCGGATCTCAAAAGGCAAACAAGATTTGCAGTTTAATCACACTGGGAATAATCATGGCGGGTGACTGTATGTTTTCCTTTTTATAAACTTTGGTTGCTTAAATTCCTGAAGAGCAGTTTTAAACTTAAACAATATGGTTGATATCAAAGGGCTAAAAGATATTGAAAGATTCAAAATGAAATAAAACTATTCAAGGTACTTGCACCCTTCCGTTAAACCAACTAAATCAATTTCCTACCGGCATCCTTTCCCACTCATTTTATTTATAACAAATCCCTCACTACAAACTCCTTAGTTAATTACTAATAAACATTTGATACTCTAATAGTATTCCTCATTAGTCCAATGACATTCATATCAAAATAAACATGTCTTTCTTTCCTACATTCACTTATTAGGAGAAAACACGTGGTAGCATTTGCTAAATTATCAACAAGTTATTCATCATTTGTCAAAAAAAAAAAAAAAAATCAAGTTATTCATCATTTTAAATGCGTACCAGCACTACCAAAGGCTTCATGAATCTCCAAATGTAAGTACTGCACTATGTCCACAAGTTTCTCCATCACCTGTGAATACATGATATTATCTTACTGTTCCCATGACACTGGAATAAAAGCACCTTAATGTTTGTAAGCGCATGCGCTGGTAATTTTCCAACGAATGATCTATTTTATAGCAACATCTACTTAAGAAAGCAAAGGATGAATTTTTAGTTTTTTATTTTTTAATAGGAAACATTTCATTGATAATATGAAATTAAACAAAAAGGGGCTTTGATCCCGTCCAAGAAAAGTCCATTTGATTCCATAGACAGTATTATAAAGAGTTATAAGCATTTGCTACCTCTTCCAGAATCCTGGACCAGAGAGATCTCTTCTTCAAACCTCTGACATGCTTCTTTTGGTTCTTTAACTCCGCCTTTAAGATTGAAATGCTATCTCCTGTATGCCAATATAATATTCAATAAAGTGAACAAACTTGGATAAATGCATCTTCGTAACTTTACATAACTAAAATTAACTACTGGTTATTTTACCTCAAACACCCACACACACACACACTTAGAGAGATACAATACTGTAATAAGCCTACAGAACAGACCAGCCGCTGGAACATTTTATACAGCCAGCCCAATAGAAATTAAGATTCAGAAGACTATAGCTTCAAAATTTTCCTTCTTATTTTCGGATAAGAAACTATATAAACACGGGAAATACTATCCCACTACTGGTTTGCCTAAAGTTTGACATGCATGGCCATCAACTTCAAAACTGCTATAGTCTTCAAATATTAGAGAGCCCAACGTAATTGAAGTCACTAGTTACCTCTTTGAGCGGTGTTGGAGTTATCCTCCTCTTGAAGCTTGCGCCGGTAATCTTGTTCAAATCTGTCCAAGGCTTGTAACTCATGATAAAGTTCCTACAAGAGGAGAAAATTCTGTAAATCTTTAAAGTAACATAAAAAAAGGATAGCAAATTCTATATTTTACCTTGGAAATGGAACATTCAGAACTTCAATTACATTGTACAAAGCCAGAGTTAAGGCTACAAGTTGATGATTTTATAAGCTTTAAATTCAGGGATACAGAAATAACTTTAGGAAGGTATTGGGTATATCTTTTTTTTCCATAATTGGATTTGAGATCCACCGACAGGCGAGTAGCCTTAACCATATGCTACAAGGAACCCAGGGGAGATGCCAACCATCTCTCCTTTGATTGAACATATCTTTTTGGCTATTATAGAAACTCCAAAAAAGTGATTTTTTTTACGGAAGTCATTACTTAAGCAGTATATGCAAAACATGATGTATGCTGACAATAGACAATTTTCTCGTTTTGGCCAATGTTATTGGCCACTTGAAGTTTTTAATCCAATTAAACAAGGTAATAATATTACTAAAGGAAGAAATTTTTGAAGTCTACATGCAAATTAGTCACAAACAGCATCCAGAATGCAATTAAAACTAGTTATTCAATATTACAGAAAACGTGAGTTTTTACAGCTTAAAAATCTATTCTATATAAGTAAATTGGATACAAAGAAAGACCCAAACCCGTTCTTTTACAGCAAAACTACTGAACTCAATCAATATTAAAAAGCTTAATTTTACAATACCATAACAAAGAAAACTTCTAAAGTTAAGGTTTAAAACAGAAAATTCAATTCCTTACCAGAACTAAAAGTACGAATTATGCTAAAAACGGAAGTAAGCTATCATTTTTAAAACAAAATTTGATCATTTACAATTAACACGACTTCAGACATGTAGAATGAAAGACCACACCAGACGGTGATAAAAATACTCATGGTAGCGCCCAAAAAAATTACTCAGAGATGGAAGGTCTTTAACTTCTTTGAAAACAATGAATAGGCTAATCTTTTTTGCACAGAACAGGTTAGTCTTAAATATGTGTAAAAGGTTATACACCTAAAATACTTAGAGCTTACTCCTCATTAGGAAAGATTCAGAAGGATCATAAAATGAAATTTCGCAGCAAAAGAAAGAAATAAAAAACGAGCGAAGTCAAAAAGAGAAACTTGAAGTAGGTAGGTGACCCGCGAGAAGCTGACATGCTTGCATCGGTATAGAGAACCTAATCATGATTCTATTCAACCGAAAAATAGTTGAACATTATTTATAACATTACCCTTAGCCCGTTACATATTGCAACACTCCCATGAAAGGATACGTAATAAAGATACGGCTAAATACACTGAGAATGCACAAAAAAAACATTATCATATTGACCATCCAAACTATTGGACCTTCAACCATGAACAAACCAACAAGCAATCCTAAAGCTTTTTTTTTACGAGAAACCCCAGTTAGTTTAGTACAAGATGGCAAGATGCTACCAACGGGGCCTACACATACTAATACAAAGAATGAGGTGGAGTAAGCTAATCGGCTTGGAATCAAATAGTGAAGAAACCTGAACCAAATAAGGGTCGGGACCAAAATGCAAAATATAAATAAGCACACACGGATATCGATATCAGCGGTTATGCATGTCTGTAATAGTTTGAATATTAGTTGACCTCTCCAACCAGTGGAAAATTGTTCAGTTGCAGAAGAATATGTCACAAGATATTAAGTACCAAACGATATTTTAAATAACTCAATACTATGTTAGAACCTGTAAGCAAATAAACAATAACTATTGACACAAAACTGCAACAAGTACAAGAGAAAAAAGAACATATATCTTCACAACAGTAAGCCTATATATACTCACTGCTGTGTTTTGAACAAATATCATCATTTGCTGCATCACTGCCTTGGCATCTTCCTTCAATTGCCTTTGTTGTGTAACTTCTGAACCTAACCTATAAAACAATCAAAGACAACATAAGAAACGATTACAATTTACAAGTCAAAGAGTATTATAATTTGGAAATCAGGAAAAAATGGGAGGCTAGTACTCCATCAGACATTACTTATCAAAATAGCGGTTCAAATTGTGCCACTGAGGATCTTTGCAACGATTGCCAAAGCGAATGACTTCGCAAGTGAAAACTTTCAGTTCTTCTCTGCCAGAATTCATAGAAGAGAATTACTCTTTTCACAGTTTTGACTTCAAACAATGATCTACAGAGATAAAAATCAATAGTATACTGAACTAACAACATTTTACTAAACTATCCACCTCTTGTCTGCTGCTGCAATTCTCAAGAGTTCATCCATGTCTCTTGATATTAAATTTTGGACCCCTTCTGATGGAAGCACTTCCTCCTTTAAAACTCTAATGTTATGCTCTGAGAGGGAATGCATTAGACTAGAACCCTTCACAATGGTGTTGGCAACTTCAAAAGCTAAGATTAAAATTTTGTTCCCTTTCATTGCCACCCCCGAGGTGAAACCACCACCAAGGTTCAAACTTGTCACACTACTACCAAGGGTATCCAAAACGTCAACAGCCTTTCCAAGCCCAACAGTACCTGCTCTGCCTATAAGAGAGCTCATTTCTGATACCTATATTACAAATACAATTTTCTTGAGTTCACATAGAAAAAATGATGTGATAATGTTGATTTGTCTATCAGATTCTAGTTCCCTGGAAGACCAAAATCATACGTTCAAATATAAATCTAACACATAAACAAAAAGTAAACTCTCCCTTCTGGTAGTTAGAAAATTATTAAGGTCATGTGCATGAATATTTCAGAAGAAATAAATACACTTGGTAGAGTAAGAAGGGTATCAGCATAATTAAACAATTCTTATAAACCTTGACACATCATTGCGTCGCATTGAGAATATTCGACTTTATCTTTCATTTGATAAGATGTTTGGTTTAAATTCATGAGGAAAAGTTTTATCGAAATTGTCTTATGAAAAGAAGAACCCATACGGAAATGTTATGCTCTTTGTAGTCATTTTTTGAACAAAGATAGAAGAAACAGTCCTTGTGAATATTTTTGCTAATCTGTAAACAGAATTTCATAAAAATTAAAAGTATTTACTTAAACTGTTCTAGTTGCAAGTAAAACCTAGGTGCTTTTACCTTCGCAACAGCTTGTCTGGACTTGGTTGATCTAGATTTCTGAGATAACGTTCTAGACAAACGAGGAATTCCATCATTGATATCATCCAGTCCATATGGAACCACATTCACCTCTGGGAACGAAAACGGTTCTCGCAATGGCTTATTCACGCCATCCTCAACAGCAGACGGTATGGAGTCACTAATTTTCGATGGCAGTCCACGAGACTGATAAACCATCCCCGATTCATTGTTAGAATGACCATTTTCATGCGTGGAACCCCCTACTACACCAGTATGACCACCAATAACAGCTGAAGTGGTTCTTCTTGTTCTTGAACAAACTCCACCCATTGTGTACAAAAACAAATTATATTTCTCCCGCGTCCACAATTTCCATAAAAAAAAAAAAAAAAGCCAAATATTTCCCTCTACTAGCCCTCACTGAAGCAGAACACTAAATATATCCGCACATAAATCCTGCCTCAATTAATTTTCACAAACTTGGCCTTTCCCAAACTGAACTTCTGCAAACATTGACAATCTAAACCCCTGATGAACCCAATTACCACAAAACATATCTCGACAAATTTTGAAGCTTCAACCTCTCCACTATAGCCATTCAACTGTGAATCGAAACACAAACAGAAAAGTTCAAAGATCAAGAATCTGAATCAATACATGGAGAATCAAATTAGAAAGGCTTCACCAAAACCCATATTTCAAAAAACGATTTCCATCATTAAAGCAAGTAAAGTAAACATGCTAAAGATCTACACCCTTAGCTCATAGAAAAAGAGGTAAAAGCAATAAATTAGTGATGTTTTAGAGGCAGAGAGCAGAAGAGACAAACCAACAAACACTTGGCGGGCGTAGATGGATCTGTAAGAAACCAAGATTGAAACTCCGCTGGTGAATCAAACAAACACCAAAAACATACGATGAAAATCAAAGCGTATGAAGAGGCGATGATCTTGGAGCGATTTCCACCGATGAATCGGCTGAGTGATGAAGATTGCGATAGAAAGAAAGAGAAAGAGAGAAAATCAGAGAGTACAAATTGAAGGGAAATGGAAATGGGAGAAAAAACCGAGTTGAGAGAGAAAATCAGGGGAGGGGGAGGCTTTCAAAAATCAATAAAGAGGAAGGAGTTTGAAGTCCATAAATGGGGTCTCAGTGGTACAGCCATGGTTGAAGCGAATCGGGTCTGGTCAAAGCCCCAAGAAGCTCACCCCAGCCTCCATTGCTTACTATTTCTCTCTTCTCTTTCTTTCTTCTTTAAAGCTTCTCAATCCGTCACTTTGGTGGACTTACACCACCACTCTCGTCTGTGGCGCGTATTCTACACGCGGATTTCATTCTTATTCCCATTTTCCCACCTTACAACTTAAAAAATTCAAAATTAATTTTTAATTTTTTAAGTTTAAATAAAATAGTAATTCCAACCAAATAAAATAGTATTTATACCCAACATTTTTTATCATAGGTTAACTCGATCCATCCTAATTCAATCTATCTAGAATGGTTTTAGTTCGGTTGGATTCGAATAAATTTAAATTTTATGGATTTAGTTGGTTCGTGACGGCCTTTCAACTTGAATTATACTATTTTGAATTTATTATTAATTTTAAAATATATATTTTTTATTATAATACGAAATGCATACATGTTTTTATTTTATTCTTATTTAATTTCATAATTTTTTTAAATAACTTTTAACGCTAATTTTTTAAAATATATATTGGGACTGAAGTCCAAATTTAATTAAATATTTAAAAATAAATAAATAAATATTACACAATTGTGTCCGTCTCTTAGAGTGAATATGATGATGGGGCGGAGGACAGCCCCCTCCTCCTCCTCCTCTCACTCTCTTTTTTCTAATATGAATCTTGAGTTATCAAAGCCTTTTTGATTCGGCTTGTTCTGATCACCTTATGCGATTGGTGCGGCCGAAAGGTAGAACTCTCGTCTAGTTTGGCAATCTACCCTATGCATGTGTCACGGTCTCTTAGGTTGCGATATAATCGTCAGACGTACAGGGGAACCTTGCCTTTACTTGGAAAAAAATAAGAGTACATATGGCTTGAGTATTTGACCCCCTATCGGGATTAGATGCAAGTACATACAATCATGAGTGGGACCTATCATATTAGTCTATATTCCTACAACGGCTATCCTAAGCATGTCATTGGATGTGTATTTACTATTCTACACACGGTCGACACGTGCGAGTATGGACCCACTAATCGATTTGCACACCTCCTAGGCCCCTTTCTCGTCGGGCGAGTATTCTTTGGTAGTTGTTGATGTTGGACACCCGTTAGGAATAGCGACCGTCATAGCAGCATTATGGTAAATATAATGATCGTTTTCTTGCTTCGTAACGTATGCGTCCGTACCATCGTAAAAGAAGAAGAGGTATTCTCCAATGCATGAACACACATAGCCTATCTAACGTTTTCCTTTATATCATATCATTTTGATCACAACTTCCATGCATATATTGGGGTTGAACATTATGCCAATTCGTCATTTGCATGTCAATCATATCATATATCATTCATGTCGTATATATGTCATATCATAAGCTTATTATATCTTCTAACGTATCAACTCGTATCATGCACATATCATATATCATAATGTTCACATATCATATCACGTGCATATATTCATACATATCCTAACTTAATATATCATATCGTAAACATATCAATTTATCACATACAACATTCACATATCATAACGTACACGTAACATTTCATAACTGTTCAACTATACGAACATATGACACGTGCGAAGCCATGGGCACATGACCAGTTACTTGGTTGGTCTTAGCCAGCGTTTCCATCTCTCGAAAGGACATTTCATACTTGGTGGCCACTTACATTTCATAGTACGTTCGCTTTCCGTCTCTCGAAATTACTCTAAGTATCGCCGATTTTCGTTTCCTATTAGAATGTCCATCTCGTTTCGTTAGTAACTCACATGTCCTTAATTTAAATAGAAAAACTGGACTTTAAATTGACTTTAATTGCCTTAAACAAGGTCAATTTCAACTTTGTGATGATCGGATCAGTAGAAAATGTAAGTCGAGGGAGTGCTTTTTGAGCCGAAGCCGAGCCAAGCCGACTAAGCCATGTAAGCCGAAGGTTTCTGGCTGTGGTGTGATACGTGGTACAACGAGGCACTAACGCATGTGTAGGTCGAGTCGGGAGCGAGAATTCTAACACTCGCCTGAATTCTTTCGAATTTTCGGTGACCGTGCATTTTTTTTTTTAGTCATTACACAATGTTTAAATGTGTCCACCATGAGTTTACCTACATATATTTGTGCGGTGGCTTCAACATAGCTTCTTTGCAATAAGATATATGTGTTCATTTTTGGAATCGAACTATTTTGCAAGCTCGTTCAAGGCGTAAAATGAGAAATTGTCCAAAGCTTAACTCAATTGATTAAAACACCGTTTCAAAAAATAATAATAATAATAAATAAATCAATGATTATTTAACCAAAAAAAAAAATTTGTTTATTTATAAAGCTTGAACTAAAAATCAATTAGATTTATTATTAATGAAAATGAAGACCAATTCAATTTGGTTTATATGAGACAACAAATTTATATAATAAACGACAGTCCAAATTTAATTTGTAATTGTCTGTAAATACAATATTTGTTCACCAAGTTGCTTTATATATATATATATATATATAATTAATTTAAATAAATAAACTTCATTTAATAACTTTGAACCATAGCCATAGATAGACACCTTGAGCTTCTTTAGTTGAGTTGTTGCCAATGGTGAGACAATCCCTTCCATGGTTTGACACATTTGTTAGGTGTGTTTGGATTTCCTTTTCATGGTCGTGCAACCCTAACTAAGTGTCGAGTATCGTCACCAACCTCTAATGACCATGGCCACCACTAAACTCTACCAACGACCACCGTTATCCACCATTGTCGTCGAATGTCGATGACTACATGACACCCTAGTAAAAGGAGAGGTGCATGAATGAATCGAAACCATAATTCAATGAGAGTGATCCTAAGAATAGGAAGACTAAAAAGATGTATAAGAATTGAAAGTTATTATCTATACCAACAAATTACATCTTACTCAGTGGCTCAATTTTAGGAAAAATTTAACCTTACTTTATTTGAAACAATTTTAAGACAAAGTATGTTGAAATGTTCCGTATTGATTTGTGGGAATAATTTTCACTCCTATAAACGAGAAGTAAGTAACGCGATCATGTCGTAGGAGAATGTTGGAGTCAAATTTTCACTCTTATAAGCGAGAGGTAAGTAACAAGATCATGTCGTTGAGAAATGTCGGAGTCATCACGTGCCGAATTTGGATTCGAATTTCTGAGCATGAGGCATTACAACAACTACCTAGTGTTGCAACAAATGGTCAGCAACCATTCGACCAGCCACCAACAATCAATCATAATGTTTTAAATATAAAGTTAAAGTTATTACTTCATTGTATTTAGTAGTCGTTCTTTATACTTATTTAACATTTGTATAATCATTTTGAGTGTATGGTGTCATGGTCATGCTCGTCTAAGACGTGTTGCTCATGGCCGCATGTCCATGATATGTCAAACCCTTTATTTGCTTTTATGTTGTATTACTTTACTATTACATTTTCTGTTTGTATGATCGTTCGTCGAAATCATATATGGGTCTGTCATTCCTAAATCGCCTCAAAATGTATTATAGGGGGACCAAGTAGTCATCTAATGTAATGTGAGAGCCCACAATCTCACATTGGTCGGGGAGGAGAACAAAACACTCCTTATAAGGGTGTGGAAACCTTTCCCTAGCAGACGCGTTTTAAAGCCTTGAGGGGAAGCCCGTATGCTAGCAGTGGACCTGGGCCGTTACAAATGGTATCAGAGCCAGACACTGGGCGATGTGCCAGCGAGGAGGCTCTTCCCCAAAGGGGGTAGACACGAGGCGGTATGCCAGTAAGGACGCTGGACCCCAAAGGGGGTGAATTTGGCGGGGGTCCCACATCGATTAGAGAAAGGAATGAGTGTCAGCGAGGACGTTGGCCCTGAAGGGGGGTAGATTGTGAGAGCCCACAATCCCACATTGTTTGGGGAGGAGAACGACACCCCTTATAAGGGTGTGGAAACTTTTCCCTACCGTCATCATAACATATTCTCTTATGCGAAAAATAAATGTTGAAAACATCATCATAAAACATTGTCATTGACCCAGGCAGTTTGCACCCCCTAGACCCATCATAGTCTGGTTAGCTGTCTGTAGCCAGACATTCGAAGATTAGCAAACCCCCGAATGTCATGTGAGGCATCGTGATGATGATCATCATCATCATCATAGTGTACACGTTCATACTCATCATCATAAATGGGGAAGTAACTCGATGTATATGAACATACAAAATGCTTACACTAGGTAACATGCATGCGTTGGCCTTCATACATTCATCGTCATTAACATCAATTAGGGTTGTGTCTTAGAAAACTCGTCATCATAATGCTTCATGGCATTTAATACATTCACATCATCATATAACGTAAAGCATTGCAAGGGCCACGAGCATGTGTCGTCATACATAAAACAAGTCGTCCGACCGAGCCGATAGTAAGGTCACTTACCTGAATAGCTTAAGCTGGTGTCACCAATTTATCGCTAATGAAAGTTCAATTTTTTTTATTTGCAATCCAAGTCAACCTATGTGAGTCCATGACATTAATTTCAAGTTAAAACTTCTGCAATATTTAGCTAAATTTTAGAGTGGTCCGCGTGGTAGACTTCACGTGAGTAGAGTTTTGGAATATTTATATATATTTGTTATAATATTATTTTCATGTAAACAATCTTAAAAAAATTTAACCATTTCTATATATATATATATATATATATTTAATTTTGTTTCACAATTTTTATTTATTTATATAATTATGTTTAAGTTATTTTTGGCCGAGGTAAATTGTTCTTAGTATTTAATTTCTAACTAAAATATAAATAAGCCTGTGATTTCTTAGAACATATGAATCTGAGATTTGTAATGAAATTGACGAAATTCTGTCGAGTATAAGCTCTCATGGCTTTGCTTTGGGCTTCTCCAAAATGCCTCGAACCAATGAAGATAGTATTTATTGATTATAAACCCATGATCATTCCCTAAATTAACCGATGTGGGACACTTTCATCCAACACCTCCCCTCGAACAAAGTATGCCTCCCCTTAATCGAGGCTCGACTCCTTTGGAGTCTTCTCTAGTCACTTTTTTACTATGTCTTCGAGGCTCACAATACTTTGTTCGACATTTGAAGATTTGTCAATCTATTGGCATGGTTAAGTTTAGGGCATGACTCTGATACCATGTTAGAACGAACACGACTCTCCATTGGAATGAGGCCTTTTGGGGGAGCCCAAAGCAAAGCCATGAGAGCTTATGCTCAAAGTGGACGAAGAGCACTTGAAAGGTTTAGAGCATAAATTTCACCCAAATGTATTTTTGATACTCTTGAAAATTTAAGAATTTAAGGGTATTTTTGAATTAAAGTATTGACTAATATTCAGAACTAACGATAAAAGTATTTTTAAATTTTTTTCGTTAAAAAGTATTTTTTTAAAGATTATTTTAAAAGTTTTAAGGATTATTTAAACTTTTAATAGTTTAAAAATATATATATTTTTTTAGACAAAATCGAAAGTTTATAATTTTTTAATAATAATAATAGAAACTCCCATTATTATTTTAATTCCCTCGTGGGGAGAGAATAGAGATATGTCTTGAACCGTAGAGTGGTCTTGGTAGGCCCCACTTAAATTTGAATCTTAAAATCCAATTAAATCCTTAATTTCTTTTTGAAAAAAAGTTAATATAATATCTTATTTTATTAGCAAATTAAAAAATCGTAAACGTGGTTCTTTTATATTCTAAAAATCAATTTTACTCTATTTTATTGTAATTAGTTATATATTATTCTAAAAAATAGATTTAATTGTATTCACACGACATTTTTTATAATTAAATTAATTCATCTTGACGAGAATATAAATGTTTAAAAAACTCGATGACTAGAAAAAACGTGATTAATCCGATCTAAAATTTGAATTGTATTTGATTTCATTCAAATTTTTATCGAAAATAAATAAACAGCTCAAACAACCTAAATCAACGTTTGCAAATGCTATCAGAGTACTCTGTAATACCATCAAACAACCTAAATCAACTCGATGACTAGAATATAAATGTTTGCAAATTCTAGTTAAATATCTGAAAATAAATAAACAAATATTTTATCGACTAACATTTATTTTGTATTAAAATAAAAATTTAAATAAACAGCTCAAACAACCTAAATCAACGTAGCCCAAAATATTTCGGGTTGAATTGGGTAAGGCTCATTATTTAATGAGCGTTGTTTGGGTTGAAAAAAATTTCAACCCAAACTCGAACAATTGGGTTAGGTCTATAAATGTCTCAACTCAATCTAACTAACGAACATCTCCTACTCTCCAAGACTACAAAAAAGCACTCGTTGAAGTAAAAAAAAAAAAAAAAAAAAAAAAAATTGGGAACAATAATTGTAAAATGATGGTATTAAAAGCTTAGTGCAAGGGATCTTAGTGATAGCTTTTAGGGTAAAAGTGTGTAACGTAAACTATATAGATGTAGATGGGTGAGAAATTATTTTTAATGCTTTTTTTAATTTGATTTACATTTTTTTTTCTTCTAATTTATCCTTTTTGGACCAGCGTCCTTACTGGCACATTGCTTTGTGTCTACTTCTTTCGAGGAACAGCCTCCTCGTAGCCACATGGTCTGGTGTCTGGCTCTGAATACCATATGTAACCGCCCAGATCTACCGTTAGAACATATTGTCCTCTTTGGGCTTTCCCAGAGAACAGCCTCCTCGCTGCCACATGGTCCGATGTCTGGCTCTAAATACCATATGTAACCGCCTAAATCCACCGTTAGAAGATATTGTCCTCTTTGGGCTTTCCTAGAGAACAACCTCCTCACTGCCACATGGTCCGATGTCTGGCTCTAAATACCATATGTAACCGCCTAAATCCACCGTTAGAAGATATTGTCCTCTTTGGGCTTTCCTAGAGAACAACCTCCTCACTGCCACATGGTCCGATGTCTGGCTCTAAATACCATATGTAACCGCCTAAATCTACCGTTAGAAGATATTGTCCTCTTTGGGCTTTCCCAGAGAACAGCCTCCTCGCTGCCACATGGTCCGATGTCTGGCTCTAAATACCATATGTAACCGCCTAAATCCACCGTTAGAAGATATTGTCCTCTTTGGGCTTTCCTAGAGAACAACCTCCTCACTGCCACATGGTCCAATGTCTGGCTCTAAATACCATATGTAACCGCCTAAATCTACCGTTAGAAGATATTGTCCTCTTTGGGCTTTCCCAGAGAACAGCCTCCTCGTTGCCACATGGTCCGATGTCTGGCTCTAAATACCATATGTAACCGCCTAAATCCACCGTTAGAAGATATTGTCCTCTTTGGGCTTTCCCAGAGAACAGCCTCCTCGCTGCCACATGGTCCGATGTCTGGCTCTAAATACCATATGTAACCGCCTAAATCCACCGTTAGAAGATATTGTCCTCTTTGGGCTTTCCTAGAGAACAACCTCCTCGCTGCCACATGGTCCGATGTCTGGCTCTAAATACCATATGTAACCGTCCAGATCCACCGTTAGAAAATATTGCTTTCCCTCAAGCCTTTACAGATCCACTGCTAGCAGATATTGTCCTCTTTGGACTTTTTCTCAAAGCTTTAAAACGCGTCGAGAAGGTTTCTAACTCTTATAAAGGGTATTTTGTTCTCCTCCCAACTAACGTGGGACATCACAATTATAAATTTTAAAAACAAAAAATTATAAAATATATTATATGCTGATAACTTTATGCATAGTTTAATGCTTATGGTATCAGTAACTTTTTTTTTATTGGTCAAATATGGTGGCTAAAATTGTAATTATTTATTAAATGATCAATATATATATATATATATATATATAAAATTTCTAAAATTTCTAAAATTGAAAAAAATACCACCATCCATAAAAATGAAATTGGGTAAAAATTATTACGGTTATACAAAAGAATTCCGAGCTCGATTAAAAAAATCTCTGAAATTTTTATATCGTTCACAAAACTATAGTATATATATGAAACTTAAAACGTCTATAATTAGGATCCTATTGTATCTTTCTCGGATGTAAAATGATGCTCTTCTAATATTTTGTCAAACTCGTGTGGAAACTAAATCGGCTTGGCGATCAAATATCTTGAGGTAAGGAAGATCATCTTTTTGTTTAAGATTCGAATGGCTAGTACAGAAGATTGATTATGTCAAGTTTGAATTATTCAAAATGTGTAACATAAACTATGTAAAATTATAAAAATTCATTTAACACGTTTCATAAATGATGTCATGGATTTAAACGTTCGTAGAATTTATTCAAATAAAAAATAAACATCAATGGAAAAGCGAAAACGAAATAACAATAAGTTCAAAGCAATGGAAAAGCTCGGATCAAACTTAAAGGGCTATAATTGAAACATAAATGCAACTATCCTAGCTTTAGTTCCATGGTTTTCGCAACAATGTCGTCATCCGTATAGGAATGTCTTAGTATTCAAAAATATTTAATAAGTAGCTAAACTTCACTGTTGGGTCCAAAAATGCAAACATAAGTAATCATGGTGGGACCTATATTTTCATAAAAACATTATGGCCTTAGGCTCTACTTTCTAGATTAAGATTGGATGTGTAGTACTTCCCTACACACGACCTATGCATGTGCACATGGGCTCACTAGGCGAGCTCGTAGAAGTACCCTTGGGCTTGGCTCGTCGGGCTAGTGCATGCTCAAGTTGTCAGACGCTACAAAGGAAAAAAACCGGTATAATATCATGACAAAAATAAATATTGTAAAGGTTTGTGTCCATACTAATCATAACAGAGAAGTATCCTAATGCATGTGACAGGTAGAATGCATGAAGTCTCCTAACATCAAAACATGACATATTTAATGCAAGACATTTGATCTTTCATTCTCTTTCTATCGGGTTGTACTCTCCTTTATCTTTTAATTTTTGTTCACATATATTTTTGGCCGATTAAATTTCATTTTCTTTCTCTCGGGCGGTACTCTGCTTTATCTTTCTCGACAATCTTTTATGTTTGTTTATGTTTTTGTTTTCTCGTTCTAGAATGACCAATGCTCGTGAGGAGTTTGTTGAGTATTTTAGGAGAGAGTTTGAGAGTTCGAGGGGGAGAGATGGGATTAGTTGGTATTATTATTTTTCTATTTATTTATTTATTTAAAAATTTTCCAATTGGCCGTTAATTACACATCCAAATTGGCCGTTAAGATAGCCGTCCTAGGAAAATAGATTGTTATGATAGGTCCCGTGCATGAAACTGTATGTGTTTGCATTTAACTCTGATAGGGAGGTCGCTTACTGAGTACTTCATAAAATACTCAAGCCACATGCTACTCTATTTTTTCAGGTAAAGGCAAGACGTCCCTGTATGGCTGACGATGACGTCGCAACTACGAGAATGTGACACATGCTTAGAATAGTTTTGTATTTAATTATTAGTAGACTATAGGTTAATATATGTTAAAGTGCATTTCTATTTAGTAGCATATAGGTTAGTAGAGGAATTTGAAATGAAATTTAATAGAGTAAATGGTGAACATAAGAAAGGAAGTAGAGGAAAAAGAGAAAATTTAACGGAGGAAA
Source organism: Cucurbita ficifolia (assembly GCA_033971965.1). NCBI lineage: Eukaryota > Viridiplantae > Streptophyta > Magnoliopsida > Cucurbitales > Cucurbitaceae > Cucurbita > Cucurbita ficifolia. The sequence goes on from CM066970.1 coordinate 6,487,915, forward strand.
ATGGAAGATTTGGTGAACATTAAAAGATAAAACCGAAGAAATATCATGTCAAGAACCTCCCTCAAATTCTTTATAGTAACAATATCTTCCCTAAGACAGTAATAATAGAAAATAAGATATTTAATGAAAATAGAATTATATATATATAACCCTCAAACACTCTACTCATAGTGTCTCTAATGCTCACATGAAGTCTAATACATGGACCATTGTAAAATTTAGAAAATTGAAATTGAAATTGATGTCATGGTTCATATAGGTTGACTTGAATACAAAAAACAAAATCAAACTTTCTTAAGGATAAATTGGTGACACTAGCCTAAGCTAATCAGTTAAGTGACCTTATTATCGACATGGTTATATTTGATGTTGACACGTGCCCCGTGGTTCTACACGTGTCATATATTGATATGTGTGAATTGTTTATGGATCAATATACTTATGATATGATGTGTATATATTATAATATGTGAATTGTATGATAATACTTACGATACGATGTGTTCAATGATATGTTTGAGATAGGATAAGAGAAGGATGCACTAAACGTAAAGTAATGATAGGAGTAAGAGATGTTCATGGAGGTTAGGTTACATATCGAAGTGCTATGGATATGAGAGATTGATAAAAACAATATGGTCACGATCGATTGATAAAAGAATACGATTAGGTTATGGGTAGAAAGAGATAGGATTGTGATAGATTGATAGAACTATAGCGTTAAGATACATTCCTGTAATGATATGACTAAGGTATGTTCATGTAACGATCTGACTGTAATATGTATAAGAACGTTAAGACTATGATAAGTTAGGAAATGATATGACCACGAAGTGTTTACGATATGATATGATTATGATACGACATGTGAATGACGGATATATGTATGTTGTCATATGATATGAAAATGATATGGAATATGTTATGGTACGAGATAATGCGATAAATGGACATATTTATGATATGATATATTGTGATGTAATATGTTATGGTATGATATGTATATGTTGAAAATGTTATGTTAAAAGCATGAAACATTATGTTATGTCTCATAAATTGTGTGTATACAACATGATATGAATGATATGAAATCACGATAAATGACATGAAATATAACCTCGTTAGAATTATGTATGATATGATAAATGACAAATGAGAAATGATACGATATGAATGAAAAACGATAGCAGGATTATATCTAATAATGTTGAAAATGGAAAAATATTGGAACCTCATGCATTATGTGTGCTCATGCAGGGGATACCCTATTTCATCACGATGGTACAGGTACGATCATTATGTTTTACATAATGTTGTCGTGACGGTTACTAATTCTAACAGATGTCCGGCTTAAGAAGCTCCCAGAGCATGCTCACCTGATAAGGAAAGTGGTCCAGCAATGTGTGAACTGGCGGGTGAGTCCATACTCGCATGTATGGGCTGTATGTAAAGTATATGGTACACATCCAAGGTATCCGTTAGGATAGTACCGTAGGAAAATAGACCGAAAGGATAGGTCCCGTCATTACATTCACATGTTCTTACATTTAACCCCAATAGTGGAGTCACTTACCAAATATTTCTTTAAAGGCTCAAGCCACATGCTATAAGTCAAAATAATATTTAACCTAATAAAATATTTAACCTAATAAAATATTTTCCAACTTAGAACATTGGTTTCATTTTTTATAAGTCAAAGTTTGAAAAATATTATAATTTTAAAAAATAAAAACATATAAATTCACTTTTTTTTTTTAATAAAAAAATGTCTTTTTTTTTGCATTATCTATTAATATAGTTTGTTTTTGGGCCAATTCAACTTAATATGTCACATTTTCTTTTGTTTTTTTTTTAATGCAAAATTATTTAATGACAACCGATTTTATTTCTTATTTATATTTTAATTTAGGCAATTTGACTTTGGGATCGTTGACAAATCAATCCTTTTATATTAGTCATTTATTGTTTTATTAAAATTAATTTCTTCTTAAATTATTCTTTCACGTTTAAAATGTCTATTTTAATTTCTAAGCGAGATTAGACTACTTAATAATATTTAAATTAATAGCCGTCGTTATTATCAAATTGGAGTATGGAGATTGCGATGAAGATAAAGAATTTTTTTTTTTTTAAGATGATTTCAGAAAGACTAGATTTGAGTAATATGTAATGTTGGTTAACGGTCACGATATAAATTCATGGTGTGGGGATGATCTACTTCAAGATTTTCAAGTAACGTTTTAAGCCATTTGAGTTTGAGACGTAATAGAAGTCATGAAACGATTCTGGACTTCTGTTAACGAATTAGACATCGTTTGCTACTTGTCCTCAAAAGTATACTCGTCCTCTCGTCCTTAGGGTGTTATAAGGTCGTTGCCTTGCCTACAATACAAATTTATCATATTTTCATTTTTATGAAACCCACATTCGATTTGCAGCAAAGGTACGTTTAACACTAAGGTTATCGAGCTTATTGTGATATATGTCGTGTCTTTGTTGAGTTCTTCCTTTCCTGTGACGTCTCTCGCACTGTATCCGTGTGTATCCTCGCTAGTTAACATTTGTCAAAAAAATAACTTGAATTCTGTAACGACCCTAAATTTCTACTTACTCAAAGTTGCTACTAACGTCTCATGCTCGTCTAAAATGCAGTGTAATATAACTTTTAAATGAACATCATTTATAACATAAACTTTAAAAACGTTCCGAGTAACTTCAAACTTCTAGAAAACACTGTTGGTCTTACGTGTTTCAAACAAAAATGTAGGAATTCAAAATTTTAAAACAATTACAAAATAAAATAATTTAAATGATGAAATGCAAACAATCTATTTTAACCTAAGACTAGGAAATTAAATGTGCGACTATCCTGTGCATGTGCCACAGTCTCTATTCGCGATGTCGCCGTCATCCGTACATCGGCCCTTACCTTTACCTGAAAAATGATACGACACACAGCCTGAGTATTTCGAAGAATACTCCGTAAGTGACCCCATTATAGGGACCATGTTAATGCAAAAACATGTCATCATGCTCTTGGGACCTATCTCTATTCTCTAGGGGTGGTCTCCAGTCTCGGACTACTATGGATGTGTAGTACTTCCCCACACACGACCCACACGTACGAGTGTGAATCTCTAGGGGGCTCGCACACCCCTGGACCCTCTCTGGTCAAGCTAATCTGTAGTGACGTTCGGAGGTCAGCGAAACCCTTGGTGTCATGCTCCTCATGAACACTCTGCTCTTCATACTGTGCGCGTCCGCACTCATCATCTCTGGAAGTATCCCTATGCTTATGAACATACAACATGTATGAGGTCTCTCTAATTTCCAACTTATCATCTCTTCTAACACAACCCTCTAGTCCCATTTCTTTGTTAAATTAAGTAACATATGCTCGTTGGATATTTATATTAATATCATTTTCATGCTCTTAGGGTTGTGTCCTATGTCGGTCTATTGACATGATGCAGTATGACACTCATCATCATATAGCATGCTTAATATGGGAAAACATCAACATATTAAGACAAACGTTGTGCAATCATCATACTCATCATATCGCCATAAAGTGCATCAAACATATCAAGTACGTCATATATCGAAATAGATATATTATGCACATCATCATGCATCATAACTCATACATCGTCATAACTCATACATCATCATAACTCATACATCATCATAACTCACACCTCATCATATACTCATACATCATCATATACTAGTATACGACATCATACGATACAACTCATACATCATCATAACTCATACATCATAAATTGTAACTTATAGTAAGACCACCTACTTGGTTGGCCTCAGCCAAAGTTCTATCTAACTCCAAATTTGGTTGCTTTCATCCTTCAAATCCGTTCTCACTTATATCGAACCTTTACCTATTTTGAATATAAACTTAATTGACTCAATAAAAAAATCGAATTCCATGTTTCATTGTTTCTATATTGTGTTTGGTAATAAATATTAAATTTAAAATATAAGTCAGTATTATTTCATGTTGATTAGATCATATTCCCATATTTTTACTTTTTTTTTTCCTCTCGGTCTTTTTTTTTTAATTCTGTTTACAACACTTTTCTTATTTTCTATCCTAAAAATTAATGTTACTTGATTTCTAACTAAAATCTAAATAAGGTAACACCCTAAGAATAAAATCAGGATAAAAGAGAAGGAAAGATTTAACTAACCTAAATGCAAATTCTTCCGGCAACATCCTCAGGAAAATCTGCTTTAAACCATTTTTGTTTACAGTTTGCTTTTTTTTTTTTTTTTTTTTTTTTTTTTTGCACGAGGGAATTATTGATACAGGATGAGAGGTATTTTGGTATTTTAGAGGAGTGGAGAGATATTTTAGGAAAGGAGTGGAGAGATTAAAGGAGAGGTGGGGTGGTAACCTATCCCCGGTATAGGCGTTTTAAAAATCTTGATGGAAAGCCCGAGGAAAAGCTCAAAGAGGACAATATCGGCTAGCAAATGGTATTAGAGTCAGACACCTGGCGGTGTGCTAGTAAGGACTCTGGCCCCAAAGGGGAGTGGATTTGGTAGGGGTCCCACATTGATTGGAGGACGGAATGAGTGCCAGCGAGGACGCTGGCCCCGAAGAAGGTGGATTGTGAGATCCCACATTGGTTGGGGAGGAGAACGAAACACCCCTTATAAGGGTGTGAAAACCTCCCTAGTAGACACGTTTTAAAAACCTTGAGGGAAAGCCCGAAAGAGAAAGCCCAAAGAAGACAATATCGGTTTGCAGTGGACTTGGGCGGTTACAAATTTTGTCTCTTTCATTTTCCTTACAAATTTTGTCTCTTTTTTGTTTTCCTCTTTGTTTTTCTTTTTTGCAGGTGAATCTAGAACGGGCAGGAGTTGTGTAAGTGTTTGGCGTGCCTTGGGAGCCGCAAGAGTGATGTGGGTGAGATTGGAACGATAATTCTGGCGCTCATAAGAATTCTCGCAAGTCTAGAACAACGTGATTTTTGTTTATTAAGAGTTATTGTTAGTATTTTACCTGTTTGTTTAACTAGCTACTTGAGTTATATATAGTTGTTTCTCTCGAGAGGTGAGTAGATATATATAGTTGTTTCTCTTAGAAGGGGAGAGAGCAAGTGAATCCTCTTTAATACTCTAGTTCTATTGCAAGGATACTTGAAAGGCAACTCGTCAAAATCTGAGAGATTTAGTAAAATCTTTTTAAAGTTTGAGAGTAAATATGAACTAAATTTATAATTCAACCTTATCGCTAAGGACATGTTTGTAACTAAGCATACTACAAGACGGACCATTGTCAAACCGGAGGAGACGATAAACTTGTAATGATATTCAGCAAGGAATGTCCAATAAAACCCAAGAACAATCAGTTGGGTGGCAAATGTTTGCCACAAAATATATGAAGCTCAGGAATTCAATGCCTGAATTCAGAATGGTTCAATTCTGTTCAGTTTAAGCAATTGTTGAAATGATCAATGGTGAGCATCATAAGAGAAAATTAGTTGGTTAGCACATTCACTGTGACCACAATGAACAGTGTTCATAATCGGTTGCTCGAGAAAACGAACCTTCTGGAACCACAGCTGCTGATTTCATCAATGCTGAGAAGATCAAATCCAGCAAGCTCTTTATTAAGCAAGATCCCAACCCCACATACGGTTGGTCGTTAATCTGAAAAAAGATTAACAAGCAGTCGCAACACGGTTAGACACGATATCCCGCAGAACTTTAGTCGCAACCAACTTGATGCACTTTGTTGGACTCATGAGTAATATTAAAAAAAGCTAGAAAACGAGTCAAGAAAACAGTCATACCGCTTCGAGCCTCTACTGTGGAACAGATATAAGGTCTTGTAGTTCATCAACAATGGTTCTATAGCAGAAAAAGTATTGATCCTAATAGACAGAGGAGTTGCAAGTTTGTTAGGAGTAAACCAACAAGGCAAATAATTTCATGGTTATACGAGCGCAGCAACAGTTACGTTATCGTGCATATTACGACCTTTTCGTGGACAAACAATTTAGAACAATTAGAAGGCTACAGATATAGAACGAGGGAGGCTAGTTTACGTTATCGTGCATATTACGACCTTTTCGTGGACAAACAATTTAGAACAATTAGAAGGGCTACAGATATAGAACGAGGGAGGGAGGCTAGTTTACCAGTGTTTGAACCATTCCAATTCGCTGGGACCTAAATGTAAAAATGGTACTGACAAGATCTAAAGCAGACAAGTCTCCAATAAGGATTCTCTGAATTGTGTTATGAATTGCACAATATGTTCCAGTTCTTCCAATACCTGCACTGAAGAAGTGAAATAACCTCAGATAAAGTGAACGAGCACGGTGGACAGTACGATGATGGACATAGGCTGTACCTGCAGTGCACCACTATTGGGCCGAGATCGGGCGGTAAATGATACAGCCTCTTCAACATTTCACGAACAGCAAGTGTGTCGTTAGGAACTCCATGGTCAGGCCATTCTGGGTACTGAATATGTAGAACTGCGACACGTTCTTCTGACTACAAAGCCAATGGAGAGGAAAACGTGACTTGGAGCTTAGTAAAAGCACAAAATAGGTCAACGAAGAGTCGCACGAATAGAATGAAAAGAGCACGTGTGAAAGCAATTCATTAAATGATCTTAAAGAACTGGCTCTTTTATAAGTTGAATCAGCTCGAATCAACCAATGGGAAGCTTCTTTCTTCCTCTGAACTTTAGTCTACTGTAGTTTGTGTTCTTTGATGGCTTTTTCATTTAGTTTATGTGTATATATACATACACACGAGCGCGCACACACATATATAATTCAGCTCGTAACATGAACTAATCACCATTAGGTAAGGATTAAGAATGTTTGTATTAAACTAAATATGGGTTAAGGCCCCCAGAGCTTTTTCTCAATCTAGTTTTTGAGTGTTTTTACTATTTCCATTTAAGTTTGTCTGGCCAACACACACCTGATTTCTTGAGTTTTGGGAAAAATAACCAAAACTCATGCATAAACCAATGGAACTAATGTTATGTTTCAATATTTATACGAAGGTACTTAAAAACATCAAGAAATCAGTGGATAAATATTCCATTGGTTTAAGCTTTGAAACAAAGGCCCAACTATGTAAAATTACTCAAAGATATTCTCACCAAGGAGAGGAGGAGATTGGGCGAGTATGAAACGGTCTCTTTGACTAAGGAATGCAGCGCAATCTCGAAGGATCAAATTCCTCCTAAGGTGAAAGATCCTGACACTATCAGCATCCCTATATACATAGGAGGGAAAGAGTTGTTTAGAGCCCTCTGTGACCTTGGAGCTAGCATAAACCTTATGCCTCTTTTTGTTTATCAGAAATTAGGCAGAGGAGAAGCTAGCCCCACCACTATCACTTTGCAACTTGCACATAGGTCCACTACCTTTCCTGAAGGAAAACTAGTGTGTATTTTAGTGCAAGTTGACAAGTACTTTTTCCATTTTGGACCATGAGGCTGACATAAATGTACCCACCATCCTAGGAAGATCCTTCCTAGCTGAGAGTCTTGATAACTGCTCATAAATGGGAGTTGACTATAGGAGTGAATGATCAGGAGGTGAAATTCAATGTTTATGATAACCTGAAATACCCCACTGATGTTGAAAATTGTTCTATGATTCGGGTTCTGGATGAGCTGGTTAAGGATAGTTTTGAGCAGAAAATGCAGGAGAAACATACAAAGATATATGCAAAATCCACAATGGAGGAGTTAGAAATTAACAATCTGAAACAAGAATTGGAGAGCAATTGTTGATCATCCACAAAAGTGTCTCCCAAGGCGGAAGTAATGCCTTTGCCCACACACAAGAAAAAAAAATCAAAATGAAAGAAGGGATGAGTGGTTGCCTTAAAGTTACAACCTTCCCAGAAGTTAGATGAGCTTCATTACCAACTTTGCCATTCTGGAAGCAAGAAGGAAGTAACAAGAAGGCCGGTCTTAATCTTGATTGGAAAATGAGTACTATTCCTTTTAGGTGACGAGTCTAGATGTTAGAGTACACCTCATCATAAATTTTTGTCGTTCCAAGAACGAAGGATGTGACATTAGGGATTCTCTAAGAGTGATTGAAAAAGAGAGATTTTAGCTAGTAAGTATGTAACGGCCCAAGCCCAACGCTAGCAGATATTGTCTTCTTTGGACTTTCCCTTTCGGGCTTCCCCTCAAGGCTTTAAAACGCGTTTGCTAGGGAAAGGTTTCCACACCCTTATAAAGGGTGATTTGTCCTCCTCCCCAACCAATGTGGGATATCACAATTCACCCCCCTTCAGGGCCCAACGTCCTCGCTGGCACTCGTTCCTTTCTCCCATCGATGTGGGACCCCCACCAAATCCACCCCCCTTCGGGGCCAGCATCCTTACTGGCACACCGCCTCGTGTCTACCTCCCTTCGGGGAACAGCCTCCTCACTGGCACATCGCTCGGTGTCTGGCTCTAATACCATTTGTAACGGTCCAAGGCCACCGCTAGCAGATATTGTCCTCTTTGGGCTTTCCCATTTGGGCTTCCCCACAAGGCTTTAAAATACGTCTGCTAGGAAAAGGTTTCCACACCCTTATAAAGGGTGTTTCGTTCTCCTCCCCAACCAATGTGGGATATCACAAAGTTAAAGAATAAGAACTGGTTAAAGATTGCACAGTGAGCTTGAGGATTTAAGTAATGGTTGTATTAGCGATCGGGAACTAACTGGTTAGTTAAGCATTTACAGGTTTTAGCATGAGAATGTTGAGACTGTAGCATAGGTAAGTTAAGTTAGGAACTAAGATAACATCACAGCAGAAGGCTTTGCAGCATCATTAATCTTGATAGAGCGATTTGTGGAAAGAAGAGCCCAATGGAGAGCTATACAAGGTAGAAACAAATTCTCTAGCTAGGGTAGTTGGTTTACCGAAGGTCAAAATTTTAGGGGAGATTCATGAGGTTTGTATTAGTTAGGGACATGTTATAATTCAAGTTTGGGGGTTGGAGAACTCTTAGAAAAAGAGTTATGAGCTATGACTTCGAGTATAAAACCTAATATTTGTGAGTGATTTGCTAATGATTTTACGTATTTCTTCCATTAGTTTGTCTTTTTCATCAAGCAATATTAGTAGAATGCTCATAGTTCCTGTTTGAGTGTTTTAGTATCTGATATGATATTCTTACGTACATTATAGGTGTGAGATCCCACATCGGTTGGGGAGGAGAACGAAATTCTTTATAACGGTGCTGAAACCTCTCCTTTAGTAAACGCGTTTTAAAAACCTTGAGGGAAAGCCCAAATAGGACAATATCTCCTTGCAGTGGGCTTGGGCCATTACAAATAATATCAGAGCTAGACACCGGGCGATGTGCCGGCGAGGAGGCTGAGCCCCGAAGGAGGGTGGACACGAGGCAGTGTGCCAGCAAGGATGCTAGGCCCCAAAAGGGGGTGGATTGGGGGCTCCCACATCAATTGGAGAAGGGAATGAGTGCCAGCGAAGATGCTGGCCTCCGATCCGAAGGGGGGTGGATTGTGAGATCCCACATCGGTTGGGGAGGAGAACGAAGCATTCTTTATAAGGGTGTTGAAATCTCTCCTTAGTAGACGCATTTTAAAATCCTTGAGGGAAAACCCAAAGAGGACAATATCTGCTTGTTGTGGGCTTGGACCATTACAATAGGATTCAGGATAGCGGATGAGCATTTCATGAGCAGATGGTTCAAAACCTTAGAATTTGGAATTTGTAAAGGGGGACAAATTTCACCCGATGTAGCACATGTTAAAGCAGCTCATTAAATGAACTGCCTTTTTTATAAGTTGGTTCCACTCGACTCGAGCAATGGGAAGCTGTCATTGTACCCTTCCTAGTCCATTCAGCCCTGGTTTCAAAAGGAGGGAGGGTATTTATTTCGGTAGTCGTTCAGTTTTTATATATTTATGGGTTTTTCATTCAGTTTATATATATATATATATATATATGTGTGTGTGTGTTTTCATTTATGAATGGTGTGATATGATCATGATACCACGAGACTCGACCTACCAAAAGGCATCAAGGGATAAGCCATAGAGGACCAAGGAGTAAAGTTGTGCATGCCACTCACGTCCATTGCCAATCAGCCGCATGTGTATGCACACAATAAGACTCAAAACCCTCTTAAGAAGTTATACCATGCACAACTGCCCTGTCTTGGTAGCTCACGCTTGCTCACCAATGTGTACACACAATATCAACATTGCCAACACATCAATGCACACGTGGGACACCGAGTGCATGCCAACATTTGTGCACATGATGTTCATGCCAACTCTAGTGCCAACCTTGAGCACATCACCTGTTGGCCATCCAAGACACCTAATCCACTACTCACAAGGCCAGTCGCCTCTCCTTACACGTGCCTCTACCCTGTCTACCGCCCAACTACGTGCACACCCTTCAACGGCCCAGAACCTAACCCAAACCAACTTCTTTTGAGAAGTTTCCTTGCTTATTTCTTTGATTAATTTAGAAATATACTTGATCCTTTTGGAGATATGTTAGATCATGGATTATATTTTGTAAGAGACTTTTATAGCTTTATTTTATTGCATTTTTAGTTTAGGAAGATATCTTATTCTCTTAATTGTTTTAGATACCTTATTTTTCCATATTTTATCCAGGCTAGAATTGTCCTCTTTATTCTCTTTATTCTCTTAATTGTTTTATAGCTTTATTTTATTGCATTTTTAGTTTAGAGGCCTAAGATGTAACGGCCCGGACCCACCGCTAGCAGATATTGTCCTCTTTAGGCTTTCCCTTTCGAGCTTCTCCTCAAGGCTTTAAAACGCGTCTGCTAGGAGAAGGTTTCCACACCCTTATAAATGGTGTTTTGTTCTCCTCCCCAACCAATGTGGGACATCACATAAGAGGTTTTATTTTCATAGTTGCTAGTGTCATTTCCACTAGCTTCGTACCATAGAGGAAGTTAGGGAGATGGAGATACACATAATTTTGATGAACCAGTCAACGATGGAGGATTGTCGAGAAAGATAGCCCTCTAGAAAGATTATTGATATTAGCAATATAGTTTTAGCATTATTTTTCCTATATTCAGAATACTTACACCCGACTCGTCAACCTCTATCTTCAACTTCCTGTGCACTTTATTCGCACACACATGCTAATTCTAACCCAACTCGTCACCTTCAAAATATACCCAACTGACCCTCTAACTACATGACACCCAAAGGCAACATTAGTATTTATATGTTTCGGTTGACGTATAGAAGTTATACGCACGTGTAGAAATAGCATGTAAGAAATTACCTCTTTATGGTTCACTTCCAAATGGCGCAGTATAAGAGAGGAATTGGAAGATTTTATCCATTTAGAGACTACAACTAGATTACCAAAATCTCTACTACCATCTTCAGCTGGAAAATAATCTCCACACTTCACCATCTGCACAAATTATTAGAAGTTAGGCATTTGTAGTTATAAATCACAATGATATAAAACAATCAAGAAAGTTAAGCAGGATTGACGATAGTGATAGAATTTGGTAATAGTTGTGATATAAATTAGGAAAATTTGAGTCCCTAATTTATTTTTTTTTATTTTTTATAAGAGACAATTTCATTGATGAGTGAAATTTACAAGAGGGATGTATAATCCATGGTGTTTACAAAAGACCTTCCCAATTTGCAACGAGGGAGGTATAACTATAGGAAGTAAAAATATTAGACCGTTTACACCAAGATATAGCTTGGTAAACAACATTGTCGAAAAGTTTTGTGTAGGTCTGTGTCGTTTCTGCAAATATTCTCTGATTTCTTTCTTTCTACAGATTCCAAAAGAAAGCCATGATGAGGTTTTTCCATAATAGGGCTTTTGCGTTCTTGAAAGGGTGGTACGTTAAGGCCATATCCAAAAAATCCTTTACCTCCCTAGGAAATGTGAGATGTCATCCGAATATATTAAGAATCGTTGTCCAGAAATTCTGAGCATATGTGCATTGCATAAACAAGTGACTTTGTGATTCGTTTTCTTTCTTGCATAATGGCACCAATTTGGAGAGAGAGTGATGTAAGACATTCTTTTTTTTTTAAGATTTTCACTTGTGATGATGGCTTTATGCACTATTTCCCAAAGGAAGAACTTCACCTTTTTAGTTTGATGTCCTTTCCATATTGTCTTTGCTAGCGTGGATTTTATTGCTTCTACTTTTTCCCCAATGTCCATCATCAAGAATTTTGTAGAAAAGACCCCATCAGCGCTTGGGAGCCAAGTTAGTGAGTCTTCTTTATTTGACAATACCACAGGGGTAAGGTCAAGGCTTAATTCGGACCACTCCGTTGCGTCATTATCCTTTAAATTCCTACCAAGCTTCAGGTCCCAAAATTTGTTGACAACATTCCACGTTTCTTTAATCGTGGCTTTTTTGGTATGAGAGAGCATGTACAAAAGTGGATACTTCAAGGCTAGCGTGGTGTTTTCAATCCATGATCTCTGTTTTTTTGGAGATTGATATTTTGTCCAGAGAATCCTTCGAAGGTTTTTACCGTCTCAATCATGTTTTTGATGGAAGAGGCATCAACCAAATCAGAAAAGAGGATTGTGTCATCTGCGAACTGAAGGTGGTTGATGCTCAAGCCTTCATTACCAATCTGAAAACTTTTTATTTGCCCTTCGTATTCTTCTTTTGTCAGTAGGCGACTGAGACAGTCCATTACCATGATGAAGAGAAAAGGGGATAGTGGATCTACTTGTCTCAGGCCCCGTGTGGCATAAATCTTCCCTCTCGGTCTTCCATTGATGATGATGGAGAAATTTATGGATGAGATGCATCCTGTAATCCACCTTCGCCATTTTGGGCCAAAGCCTTTTGCCACAAGAATGTTTTCAAGGAAAGTCCAATCAACCTTGTCGAAGGCCTTTTCCATGTCAAGTTTAATGACTACACCTTTTTGTTTCTTTCTTTCCCGTTCATCAATGAGTTCATTGGCCATGAGGGGATGCATCAAGAATTTGTCGCCCCTCAACAAAAGTTGTTTGTTGCCCAGTTATTGTGAAGGGGAGAACCTTTTTAAGGCGTTCTGATAATACCCTTGCTATGATTTTATATAGACCAGTCGTGAGGCTTATGGGACGAAAGTCTACAACAGTGCGAGCATCCAGTTTCTTTGAGATCAAACATATGTATGTTTCATTCAGGTTGCCATTAATAACTCCGTTTCGAAAAAAATCATGGAATACTTTCATGATACCAGCTCTCATAAAGTTCCAGCATTTTTGAAAGAATTCTGAGGTAAAACTATCCGGTCCTGGAGTTTTGTCGGAGCCCAGGTGCTGAATCGCCTTCCCCACCTCTTCTTCAGTGAAAACGACCTCGAGGGAGGCAGCTTGCTGTTGAACAATAGGACTCCAGTCAAGATCGTAAGGAAATTCGCAGAGGGCATTGTCCTTTGTGTATAAGGACGTGTAAAAGGGCACAAATTCTGATACAATTTCTTCTTCGTTTACTAAACTTCTGCCTTGTGTGGATAGAATTCCCATGATGGTACTCTTTCGTTTCTTTGTAGCCATGATACGATGGAAAAATTTGGAGTTTATGTCACCTTCCTCCAACCATCGTTTTTTACATTTTTGTCTCCAAGATTGCTCTTCGTTTACTACCAACGAAATAAGTTATGCGTTCATGAGCTTTTTTTGTGTGTGTGTTGAACTAGTGTGATGGAGCCAGTTTCCTCCATTTGATCAAGGAGGGCAATTTCAGTTAGCCGTTGGTTCCTTTTTGTCGAAATACAACTGAAAACCTCCTTATTCCATTTCTTTAGGACTTCTTTTAGTCTTTTAAGTTTGTTGATGAAACCATGCCCTGGCCATCCACGGAGGGGCGTATTCTTCCACCAGTATTCTACCATTGGCAAAAATTCAGAATGGTTCAACCACATATTCTCAAATCGAAAGGGTGAGGGGCCCCATTTACAGCAACCCATGGAAAGTAGAATGAGATAATGATCAGATGTAGGTCTATTCAGTCTTTGAACCCCAGCGTTACTGATCGTCAGCCAAATGATTTTTCTCATGGAAAGTAGAATCGAAAGATATGTTTCTCAGTTATTGTTTTTGTCGTCGTCCATCAGCTCTATCGCCATTTGTCTAATTGCTAGCCAAAGGATTCTTAGCTTCGTTTTTTGCACTTTTCTTTGTTGTTGATAATAAGTACTAATCATTTGGTTTGAAAATGGTGTGTTCTTTGTTCAAGTAGTGAAGAACAAGTAGATTACTCCTCTCTCGTTACCACATTTCCACTAGTTGGAAGGCTCGCTTGTGGATCTTTTATTTCTTCTAATGTCTATGAACTTTCTCAAGCAAACTAGAGATTGATCGTGGTACAATTCGTTTGTGAAAACATAGGTTTTATTCTAATTGGTTCATAGATTGCATTGTTTGGCCACCTTTGGAGGAACAGTTAATTCAATTCCCTATGAGTTTCTTAAAAAAAGTTGGTATATTTTCTAAGAAATGCTAAAAGACTTCCTCAAGAATTATGACGACAACTCCCATGTTTTAAAGGGTTTAGCTAAATCGTCTTTATAGAAAAAATTCTTCTTCTTTTAGTCGTAATGTGAGGGATGTATCAAAGGACTTGAATGGAAAACCGGGGCTTGGGCTTCCCATCAATAAGACCTCAAAATATCTTTTAAGCACTTCAAAATATCTTTTAAGCACCGTTGAAAAGTTGCATTCTTCTTATTCTCAATAGGTGAAGAAAGACCTAGAAGTGGAGAATTTGAATTTTAGCGAGCTTATGGTTGTTTCTAGGCTATTTACTCACAATTGGAAGGAGATTAATGATGTTTTGGAAGAGATAAAGGACTTTGCTGCAAAAAAAAAAAAGTTATGAAAATACAAAGGACCTCACAACACTCTCTCTCTCTCTCACGTGTATACACTCAAAGGAATTTTAGGTCACTCTGTTTGCACTCATTTACACAAACGAAGCTCTCATTCTCACCTCTCAAAATTTTCAATAGAGCCAATTCGATTTTAAACTCTAGGTCGATTAAATACTAAAAAGAATAAAATAAATAAAAATTAAATTGAGAAGAAACGCAAAGGAAACATATATCCGATCTTGAGCCTGAAGTTCTGATACCAAATGATATGGAATCACTAAAGGGAAGTAAGATTCGGATTACCTTGTTGATCAAATATCTCAAGGCAAGAACACTTGTTTGAGATTCAAATCACTCCACAAGCAAGGTTGATCATATCAAGCTTGAATGATTCTACATGCAACATAAACTACATAGAATTGTAAAGAAACTTAGCCATTGGCTAAAGGAAAGCACAAATGCTCCTTTTACTACATTTTCCAAGTCTCCTTACAAATACAACATACATGACTTTATAGAGCCTCAAAATGAAACCCTTGACCTTCCATTAGGCATTTCAAGAGTTGTAACATTCATATTTTATGACCATAATTAACCACTGTGTAAATAAAAAGTCCTAAAATGCATTAATGAAACATCATAACTCTAAGTTATGATCCACCCAAAATTTAATACAATGAAACTTCATTCTTCTTCAATATGGCATGAATTGAAACATTTTTTTGATAAATTTGACAACAGTTTCTTCACATCCTCGAAGTTTATTGATGTCTTGGTTCATATCAAATCATTTCATGGAAAACAAGGCTTTACTAAATTTTAAGGGTGGAAACTCATTATGCCTATTGATTCTTCAGGTAAATGGAGACTCTGGTAATTTACATTTGTATATTGAAAAGTGACATCGTGAAAAAGTACAATCATCCGCATTTTATTGAGGTTATGTGCGGATGTCCATCAAGAACTTGCCTCTAACCTATTGGGATCGTAGGACATGTGAAGCTATCGGTTATTACTTCGGTGGTCTTGAGAGTATTTCTTCCCAAACTCTTAATATGTTAAATTGCACTTAGCCTCATCGAAGTAAAAAGAAATGTGTGTAATCTTCTTCCCGCTTCAATAGAAATCAAGGATAAAAATGGGGGAATGTGCTTATTAGATTTGGTGAAGTTACTACCTTAGATGCAAAAATCATTAATGGAGTTCTCTCATTGAAAGACTTTTCCAATTCTATGGACTTGCATCGTTTACATGAAGTTAGGGAAGATAAAGGAATTAGGAGATTGAAGTTGGAGATATGGGTGGGTATTTTCCTCCTCCTGAGATTCATGTGTCCCCTTTTGACGCATCCATCAAAGCTCTCGAGTCCTCGAGCTCTTTGTACGTTAAAGAAGTTAAAATTCTTACATTGTTGCTTATCCCTTAAAATATACTCGGAGAAGTGGGCTGGTCCTTTCTTTTCAGTCACCCATTGAGGATAATATTATGGATCCTAATTTAGTAGAAGAAAATTGTTCACGTCTATTGGTCTCCTCCATAAGACAAGGGGGTAATAAGAACTTATCAACATTAGTTCCATCAAAGCTTTCAATCCTTTCTAGAACATTTTTATTCATGAGGTGATTAAAGAAACATCTCGGAGATGAAAATCAAGTTATTGTGTAAAAAATTTATCACAACACTCAACTCCCACATTTTGAATAAACAACAAATATTTAGCAATAGCTTTCCAGAAAATGTATCATATCTTAATGAAATCTTGTGGAAATAAAAACTAACATGTAGTCCATACAGAATAGTACCTTGTAATTATCAATGAGACGAGTAAGCATCAAGATTGCAGGGCATTTATACTGAAATACCATCTCCCAGAAATCCTCATAAGTGTGTGGTAATGGACCTTGTGTGGCAATAAACTTAGAAAGGCATTTTGAGGAGGAATTCTGCATCTTCAAATAGACAATGGAGAGGAAAGTCAAAAGAGATACTTGTACTGAAATATTATCTAAGTAGAAGCACATCAATTAGTGCCCTTACGGAAATAAAGCTTGCATTGATATAACCCTTTGCAGAAGGTCTGTAATCCTTACAAGAGTCGAGTACGACTCTAGTCTCGTCAACTGAAATTAATTATACAACATTTCAGCTATCATATTGGACTAACTAATAATGAAAAACTTTTAGTTTTCAAATAGAAAATTCAGTAAAACAAAAGGTTTGAATGGTATTTGAACTTACAGGGTAATACATCGGTGTAACGATTTTTACTGATGTTGACATTGTCAAGAGCCACAGAGCAATTTTTCCTCATATCTGATGCAGTTATTCTCTGAGCCTGAACCCACAATGAGACAACAGTTCATGAAAAATTAGAACATAGAAAAAATGATTCAACATCAGTGCGTGAGAACTAGAAATTTATGTACATGCAGGCTTAAAAAAATGAGTTGGATATGTTTCATTTTCAAAGCTTATTTGTAACAGTAGTCCACCGCCACCGCTAGCAGATATCGTCTTTTTTGGGTTCTCCCTTTCAGGCTTCCCCTCAAGGTTTTTGAAACGCGTCTGCTAGGAAGAGGTTTCTATACTCTTATAAAGAATGTTTCGTTCTCCTTCCCAACCGATGTGGGATCTCACAATCCACCCCCCTTCAGATCGGAGTCCAGCGTCTTCGCTGGCACTCATTCCCTTCTCCAATCGATGTGGGACCCCCCAATCCACCCCCTTCGGGAACCACCTTGTGTCCACCCCCCTTTAGAGCTCAACCTCCTCGCTGGCACATGGCCTGATGTCTGGCTCTGATACCATTTGTAACAGCTCAAGTCCACCGCTAGCAAACACTGTCCTCTTTGAGTTTTCCCTTTCGAGCTTCCCCTCAAGGTTTTTAAGAGGTATCTGCTAGGGAGAGGCTTCCACACTCTTATAAAAAATGTTTTGTTCTCCTTCCCAACCGATGTGGGATCTCACAATCCACCCCCTTCGGATTGAGGCCCAGTGTCCTCGCTGGCACTCGTTCCCTTCTCCAATCGATGTGGGAGCCCCCGATCCACCACCCCCCTTTGGACCCAGCATCCTTACTAGCACACCACCTCGTGTTCACCCCCCTTAGGAGCTCAACCTCCTCGCTGGCACATGGCTTAATGTCTGGCTCTGATACCATTTGTAACAGCCCAAGCCCACCGCTAGCAAATATTGTCCTCTTTGAGTTTTCCCTTTCGAGCTTCCTCTCAAGATTTTTAAAACGCATCTGCTAGGGAGAGCTTCCCCTCAAGTTTTATAATATGATACTATATTTGTTTATTTATCATGCTTAAAAAGTATTCTATATGTGTCTATCAAATATTAGATTTGTATTCACTTTGCACAACTAGTGTCTAACATATATTTACAAAGCTAACAAATGTTGTCAAACAAGTATTGAAGCATCAGAGTGTCCGACATGGACACATTACCTAAACTAAGTGTACATGCTTCTCAGACAAAATCCAAGACATTGATACACAAAATTGATCAACCCACTAAAACTATCAAATCTATTCACAGAACTAGAACCTCATTTAGACACTTCCCGAGCAGAGTTTTAAGAATTTGATCAGCAAGAAAGTAGAATGACATACGAAACTCAATAATGCTGCTATCAATTCGAACACTAGATAAACATATCGATCATTTTCCCACTTCTTAACAAGATAAACCACAGTAAACAGAAATTAACCACAAACTAGATCAATCTCCATGTATTTCTCAAGTTTTCTAAAAACCAACCAAAAAAATAGCATAAAAACGAAAGACGAACCTGCAATCGGGCGAACTCCTGGTTGATGACATCAGGCATCTGGAGCTTCTCCTTGAAGGCCTCAAGAGCTTCGGAACAAAGCTTAATCTGATGGGGTGTGAGAGCGAGTCTAGGGGGAGAATCGGGGGAGAAAATAAAAGGGTTGGAGGAGGATGAAGGGTTACCCGCGGCGGAGGCGGCCATGGGCGACCGGCGACGATGATTCCGGGAACGTGTGGAAGTGAGATTCCCCAGCGGTCTGATTTGGAAGGAAGAGAAATGATGGATCGAAGAACGGAATTCGAGTCTGGTAATGGTTGTGATGAAATGGAGCTCGTTGGGAATTTGAATCAATGAGTGCGCTTGCTTTATCATGTCCACATTTCATCGACTGTGCTTTTTCTGTTTCTTTATGGGAATTTGATATTTCATCATCTGTGCTTTTTTTATGCGTAATTAAAACAAAATTTTAAAATTCAATCTAACCTAAATTCCATTATAAACCTAATGAATTAAAATTTAAAAAAAATTAGGGATTGAATTGGTTCAAAACTTTATTAATAATTTAAAATATATATATATATTTATATTTTTTTGTTGAAATGAATTTAAATTTATTAATAATCTTTAAAAAAATATTTATATATATATATATATATATATATTTAATTTTTTTTAGGCTAAATTAATAAAAATATTCTTAAATTTTGTTCAAAAATTAGTCTAAAAAATACATTTATCGTTATTTTTTTTTTATAGAAATCTAAAATTACCTTTTAAACTTTTAATAGGGTTTCAAAAATATCCTTAAACTTTAAAAAAATTATTTATATCCTCCAATGTTTAAAAAAACAATAAAAGTTCAAAAATATTATTACTATTAGTATTGTGTTTAAAAATTACTCATAAAATTTTAAAAATAGCATTTAACACATTTTATTGTTATAAAATAAATTTAAAAATTCTTACGGCCAATATATGGACGAAAACCGTCTATCGACGCATTATAGATTATCTCCAAACTTTTTAATATTGCTTTTGAAAGTTCATGAGTATTTTTAAAACGGGTACCAACGGTAAAAATATTTTTTAATTTTTTTAAAAAAAGTTTAGAGTATTAATTAAACTTTTAAAAACTTTTAAAGGTATCTTTTGAAAGTTAAAAAGGGTATTTTTGAAACCCTATTAAAAATTTAGATGTAATTTGAAAATCTTTTTTTGAAAATTCAAAGATACTTTTGAAATACAGTATTAACCGTTTTCATCTAAAACTAACCGTAAAGGTAGTTTAAACTTTTTTTTTTCAAAGTTTAATGATATTATTGATTTTTTTAAAAATTTATGAGTAGTTTTTATACGCAAAATTCGATAATTCTATTCTTTTATTCTTTTGTTTTTTATTCTCCAATAACTTATAAATAAAATTTTAAAATTTAGATTCAAATGTAGTGGTAAATTTTAATTAAATATTTAAAAATAAATAAATAGATTATTTACCAACATTCCCAATAAAATAGAGTTTGTATTCATGTAAATAGAAATTATACAGTGAAATTAGTTATTATTTCTAAGGACGAAAATGATGAATAAAATTTAAATTATAGAGACTAAATTGAAATTTAACTAAATAATTATTTGTTCGATGGATGATATAATATAACATATTGAAATAATGATAATAATGATCATAGGTTAAAATATGTATATAAATTAAAGTATGATTTTTTTAAGTATATAGACATAATCATTTCTACTTAATATATGAATTTGGTAAGGTTGATTGGTCTAACCTCCACAACAAATTGTGACCTAACTTTAGCTCAAATAATTATGAATATCTATGGGTGTCTTAATAATAATTAAAAAATTAATGTTGGTTTTTATAAATCATGTTGCAAATTAATTATTGGAGCAATAAAATAAAATAAAATAAAAAAGAGATTTCTTAGATTTAAACTTTAAATTTAGCGGATTATATTAATTTTAACTATATCCGTTACATTCTTGATTAACTTTCTGTTTCACTCTTGAATAGAAAGATTTCTCACACGTGTCAAAAGTCATGTGTTACTTTATGATATGTACTTATTTGTTATGTTTTAAAAATAAAATTGTTTAAATTACGGTAAACTCAGTCAAATATTTTTTAATTTTACCATAAGAGTTTTTTTTTTACTTTTTATCTTCTACGATTATGTCGTTTTTTTTAGTTCATTGATGAACATTTTTCAATTTCACAGCAAGATTCTACTGGATCAATCGACTTTTAGTAGCAAGATTCTACTTCTCATTCTTGAATCGGGCACATGGCTTTTGGAATCGCCCCTACCAAATTTTCTATCATTGTCAATTCCGAATTTTTAAGGATTCAAATCTCGGACCGCGACGAAAAACAAAAGAAGAAAAAAGTGAATATAAATAAAATATGGTAAACTTTTGTACCATTTAAAACAAACAACACCACAGTTAAAAAAGAATGGTGACGTTGAAGTTTATTTACAAACAGAATAGGGTTTGGGGCACAAAATTCAAAGAAAATAAAGACTCAAATTACACAAACAGAACTGATGCCCCGAGATGACCCCCTTTATGACCACGTAGCTCCCAATTGCTCTACCACTTCGACCAATAGTTATCAAACACTTGAAAAAGAAAAGTAGAATGAGATAAGTATAAAAATACTCAATATGCCGCTTACTTGTAGGATCCCTCGTATTCATTTTCTTGGGTTTACTCTAAGTTTTAGGAAGTTTAGTCCTAATTTTACAGCTATCGGAGCTTCTAGAAAGGCCTCGAAGTTCCAAATAGTTTTTTTATCCATCATAAAGACATAAACTCACTCTGGGTTTGGAGGATGTTCACTCATTTCTGGCATCACAAATCTACTCAACAATATATCTTAGCTTGGGGTGAACTATTTTAACTGTTCTTTTGACATAGTTAGCTTGCATTGTCATAGCAGTAAATGACCGTATTCTGAGTTGAGGCACTACCTCATATAATCTATTAGGACAATATGACATCTACAGGTTTGAACATTGTCTATGAAAGGTTAACTAGCCGACCCTTCGACGAGATACTAAGTTCATCTGTGTGTTTACTCGTCTATCTTATATGGCTTTTCGACGACATGACCATCTTCAAAAGGTATGGGGTCGTTTCCACACACGCTAGGGCATTCATCCTAAGCTAGTTACCCATGTAATTCTTAGTCCCTCTCAAGACTGGTTTACGGAATCGCGGCCTCAATCTTAAACTCATTCCTAAACATGATAGTAATTGAATTGTCTCGTCAAACTATCATATCTAATCAATCTGAGTCGAGCTTGACAGTACTAGGTTCCTGAAATTCTATCATCTAACAGAGGATACTACTAGCTCCAATCTAAGTCACTAATAACATTAATCTTGTATCAGAGAAAATAGGAAGTGGTTTAGTGCAATTGAGGGAATTAGATTATTGAGAAAAGTTTTCGGTAAGGCAAGACAAAATGACATTGCTGAAAGGATGAACAAAACATTGAATGAGCCGACAAGAAGCATGAGAATTCATTCTAGACTACCAAAGAAATTCTAGGATGATATTGTGAATACAGCCACTTATTTGTTTAATGAAGGGTGGTCAATACCCTTGGAGCTAAAATTGGTAGAAGAGGTATGGACAGTAAAAAAAACTCAAGTACTCTAACTTGGGAACTTTTGGCTACACTATGTATGTTCGCGTTAAGCCAGAGAAAAAAGACAAGCTTGATGCTAAGGTTGTGAAATGTTATTTCATGGACTATGATTCTGATATGTTTGGGTACAGGTTTTGGGATGATAAGATAGAAAAATCTTGAGACATTGTGACGTGACTTTTGATGAAAAATTTATGTACAAGGACCAAGAGAAAAAAAGTTATGAGATTCTAAAGCAGGTGGAGTTGAGCTTGAGTTGCAGAAAAACTCACACAGTGATGTTACTGTTACAGCAGAAACTCTTGAAACTATTGTTGAAGAACCAGAGATGGAGCAACTGACATCTAAGCAGGTGTTGAGGAGATCATTTAGAACTATCGAAGCACCAGATAGATATTTACCTTCATTACCCTATTTGTTGTTGACTGGCCAAAAAGAACCAGAGTCTTTTAATAAGGCCCGACGGATAGAGGATTCAACCAAGTGAGAGTAAGCGATGGACGAGGAGATGAACTCACTTGAAAAAAATTAATACGTGGGTGTGGGTGTTGACTGAGTTACCTATAAAGAAGAGAGCTCTGTGTGTTCAGAATCAAGGTTGAACCAAATGGTAAAAGGTTCAAGGTTTCGTTAGTAATTAAAGATTATTCACAAAGGAAAGACATTGATTATGCTAAAATCTTTACTCCTATTGTGAAATTAACTAATATCTGAATTTCATTAAGTATGGTTGCATTGAAGAATTTGCACCTTGAGCAAATGGATGTAAAAATAACGTTTTTTTATTTTTACATGGAGATTTAGAAGAGAAGATCTATATACAGCAACCGGAAGGGTTTGCAGGTCTAGGCAAGGAATACATGGTGTGTAAACTCAATAGGAGCTTGTATGGACGGGAACAAGCACCGAGGCAATGGTACAAGAAATTTGACTCCTTCACGAGCAAGAATGGTTCCCACGGGAGTGAAAAGGATTAGTGTTGTTACTTCAAAAAATACACTAATTCTTATATGTTTCTATTCCTATATATGGATGATATACTGAATGCATGATCCAATACGAGGGAGCTAAACCATTTGAAGGAAAACATGTCTTTAGTATTTGTGATGAAAGTTTTAGGTACAGGGAAGCGAATTCTTGAGATGAGGATTTCTCGAGATAGATCTGTTGGCACATTAAATCTATCTCAGGAGCAGAATGTATTATCCAAATCCAAGATGAACGATGGTAAGCCCAGGATTAACCTTTTGGCAAATCGTATTAAATTATCAAATGGACAATCTCCCACGACAGTTCATAAACGTGAACACATGGTATCATTTCCATACGCTTCTCCCGTTGGGAGTTTGATGTATGTTACGGTATGCACTAGACTTGATATGACACATGCAGTGGAAGTTGTTAACAAGTACATGACAAACCTAGGAAAAGAACATCGGGAAGCTGTGAAGTGGCTTCTGAGATATTTGAGAGGTACATCGAGTACTTTACTTCGCTATGGCAATGAAAAAATAGTTTTATAAGGTTTTGTGGACGCTAATTTGAGTGGAAAGGTAGACTCTAGCAAGAGCACATCTAATATATCTACACTATAAATAGAACAACACTGAGTTGGATGTCCAGGTTTAAAAAATGCAACTCTTTCATCTACTGATGCTGAGTACGTGGCAATAGCCGAAGCTGGAAAGGAGATAATATGAATAACAGAATATCTAGAAGAATTAGGCAAGAAGCACTACGGGAAGATTCTTTATACAGATTGTTAGTGTATCATACCGTTGGTAAAGAACCCGGTCTATTATTCAAAGATAAAACACATTAGAAGACGATACCAATTCACTCGTAGGTTAGTGGAAGAAGGTTATATGTGTTTGGAGGAGAGAGAGGGTGCAAAGAATCGAGCAGACATGATGACAAAATGTGTTGATGTTGCAAAAACTTAATTGATCTAGTGTAGTGAAGATATTGATGGTGAACTGAATCGTTTGAGAATGAAATTCTTGATTGACTGGATAATCTTTAAGTAGGAGAATTATTAGGGATGATAAATGACAAATATAGTAATTGATCATATATATATATAGTAAACATTTGTATATAGTAAATGACTATATCTAGTAGAGTTGTATATGGTGGATAGTTATATATAGTAGACGAATACTATCTAGTAAAGCCTATATAGTAAACTTAACCATATATATAACTTTAGGTTGTGTTTTGAAAATTTACAACAAAGTATATCGTTGGTTCAATAGAGCTCTACCATGAATCTTCATTATGACAATACTTTCGAGACTCACTATTTATTTGTTCGACACTTGAGGAAGTAATAAAGTTTTACCATGGATCTTCACTGTGACAACACTTTCGAGGCCCACAATTTTTTTGTTTAACACTTGAGGAAGCAACAGAGCTCTACCACATATTTTTACTATGACAACACCTTTAAAGCTCACAACTTCTTTGTTTGATACTCGAGAAAACAATAGAGCTCTACCATGGATCTTCACTGTGACAACACCTTCGAGGCTCACAACATTTTTGTTCAACATTTAACGTTTATATTGACATGACTAAGTTAAGATAAGGGCATAACTCTGGTACCATAGATAGAAACAGCTAATTTCTACAATAGTATGATATTGTTAACTGAATATAAGTTCTCGTGACTTTTGCTTTTAGTTTTTTCAAAAAAAACCTCGTACTAATAGAGATAGTGTCTCTTACTTAAAGAACTCTAACACTGTACATTCCTTACAACACAAATCCCAAAATGTTGCAGCAACAAAAATCCGATATTCATTAGAGTTTCCTAATGTACTACTAGTTCGTATATCAATCAAAGAAATTAGAATTTTCCCGATTGTTGTTACCAAATTAATTAAAGTTTTGATGATTTCCCCGTTCATAATCAGCTAAACTATTGTTAAAATAGTTGGTAACATTAGAGAACATTAGAGAACAGTTTTGTCCAACACACTCTCACCTATGCCCTCTACTAGAACTCAATTAAGTCACTAACTATCCTATCAATTCAACCTTCTAGCTAAGCAATGGCTCACATAATTGGTCAAGAGAAAAAAGAAAGAAAGAAAAAAAGAAAAAACACGATCCATCTATAGATGTATTTAATACTGCTCTCCCTTGCACTATGTTAAGAATCACGGATCTCCAATATTGTCTACTTTGATCATAAGTTCTCATGACTTTGTTTTTTGTTTTTCAAAAGGCCTCATATCAATGGAGATGTATTCCATCACAATCCTCCCCTCAAACAAAGTATATCATAGAGCCTCCCCTAAGGCCCTTCATACCATGGAGATGTACTCCCTTACACCCTTTGTTCGACACTTGAGTCACTTTTTTACTACACCATCAAGACTCACAATTTCTTTGTTCGACATTTGAAGATTGTATTTACATGGCTAAGTTAAGGGCATGACTCTAATACCATCACAGATCTCCATGATAGTATAATATTGTCCACTTTGAGCATAAGCTCTAGTGACGTTGCTTTTAGTTTATTCAAAAGGCCTCATACCAATGAATATGTATTCCTTACAAACTCAGGATCATTCTCTAAATTAGCCCATGTGAGACTCTCACCCAACAATCCACGCTACACCAACCTTATGCTGGTTTGTTCTATAATTGGATTGATGGATTGGATTTCTATGATTATGACAAACAAGAAGACTTTGGAAGCCTCTAATCAAACGCTGCATCATCACAAGACTTTCAAAAAAGCAAAGGAACATTCACACAAAATAGATAACACCACCAACAGCCAAAAACACGAAAAAAACAACAAGAACAGGAAAAAAAACCATTTCAATTTCTCTCTCTAGAGAATGTAAAGTTAATAGCTATTTTCCTCAACAAGGAACCCCTTGGTTTCCTCTTCTGCACAATTAGCGGCCGTCATTTCCAAACCAGTGAGCTGCTTAGCCTTCAAAGCCTCTGCATCCCAATCAGTCTTCACCAAAACCATATATAACATCGACACAGCACAAGCGATCTGAGCCGAGAGCAGCCCAAACCAAAGCCCAACAAACCCAACTCGAAGCCCAAATGCAAGGCCCACAGCCACAGGAGTGCCCACCAGGTAAAAGGACCCCAAGTTGATACGAGCACCCACAGCTGGACGGGCAGTGCCACGAAGGATGCCGTATCCGGTGGTCTGCGGGCAGTTCCAAAGCTCACAGAGACCTATGATTGGCAAAGCCGAAGAGACCAATGATTTAACCGACATATCATCTGTGAAAAATGTGGCCCATGTCCGCCGGAGAATCACCGTCCATGTCACGTTGATTCCGCCTACCACAAGTGCGCATCCCAATGCCACCATTGCTGCAGCTTTCGCTTTCCTTGGCTTTCCACTTCCCAGCTCCTTCCCTACCTGCCTTGCGTTATGTACATTACACCCTTATCAGATCAAGAATGATGATGATGATCAATCGATCATAAACAAAAAGGATGAGATCAACGGTGGGGATTCATGTGTTCACACTCGCTTCCCAACAAAATCATATTTTATTGCATCAATCAAATCAGAAGCTTTTTAATGGGTTACAACAATCTAAGTGCGTTCTCGGTTGTCACATCAGATCTTTAACAATTTACAAGAAAGATGACAAATGAACTTACTCTCCCAGTAAAACACATTCGGAAGTTTATCTCAACTAATTCTACTTTCATTCATCTTAACCTTCTATCTAACTGTAAGGATACTAAAAAATAGTTTTTAAAAGGTACTAAAAAAACAATTTTGAGTGAGTTAAAATCCTTAGAATTGTTTGAGGACATTCAGACCAAGCTTAATTATGTGGAGAATTTAGATTTATTATTATTATTTAGATGAAAGTTCTCTATTTGTAATTATTTACGGAATCAAATAAATTATAAAAGAAATAGAAATCCATAATGAAAAGCTAAATATCATATAATACATTTGTTATAATAAAGGGTCAAATATGATACTTATCTATAATAAAATGTCAAATATGATACTTATCTACTAGTCATTTCCAGGTACTTCTTTCAGCACAGTAAAGGCCTATAGAATCTATTGTACTAAGACCTGGAAGATCATCCAAGGACTGAAAATCAGGACTCAAAATGAGTAAATCTCAAGCAATCACTCAAGAGAAGAAAAGATTTTAGCTTGCCGGATTCGTAAAAGAAAGAAGAAGCCGGGTTTTTTAGGGCAATAAAAAAAAAGGGCTTAAATGAAAGGAGCGGCAAAAGTCTTTCACAAACTCGAGTTCAAGACCTCCGATTCAAATCTGATCGACTAGATCCGATCACATGATCAAGAAACTATTCGTGAAGAAGAAATTCCAGCCAATTTCGATATGTTAAACCATAATGGAAGACTAAATATCTGGGTCAAATATGATCTAGTAAACCATAATTTAAACTAAATATTCTCAACAATTTTTGAGTTTGGAGTCAATAAGCTTTCCCCGTCCTTGACTTTAGATGGTTTTGAAATAATATTTACTTAACCGTAATTAATATATTTAACTAAATATAAGGTAAAAAAAACATATTTAACTAAATATAAGGAAAAAAAAAACACCTAAAACACATGGAAATAGCAAACAAACTTTAGATAATGTGGTATTTTATTTGCATCTAATAATCCTCCCCTCAAATAAATTTGTTCTCTTTCAAACTCATCTTCTTTATTCAAAGTCGGAAGATTTCTCCAACTAAGACCATAATTCTAATATAAATTGATAAAGACAACGTATCAAAATAATATTGTCTACCTAACCTCACTTGGCTTTACTTCTAAGTTCCACTCAACATAATTCTCCTGACTTTAC
This sequence comes from Cucurbita ficifolia, assembly GCA_033971965.1. Classification (NCBI taxonomy): domain Eukaryota; kingdom Viridiplantae; phylum Streptophyta; class Magnoliopsida; order Cucurbitales; family Cucurbitaceae; genus Cucurbita; species Cucurbita ficifolia. The sequence continues at coordinate 6,516,073 of CM066970.1, forward strand.
TTCTAAGTTTCAGTCAACATAATTCATATCAAAATAATTGTTCCAAGACCTCTTCCTTTTCTAGTCAACTTCATTGGTACTTAACAATACTGATGCATAATAAATGAGTGCATAATAAATGAGTGCGGTGCCTATACGAGAGAATACTACAAATTTTTCTTACTGGACCCATCGTGTACACAACTTTTTAGATCATCAGTGGACAGGCTGTCCCTACGTACACGTGCTACCCTCTTCTCACCCCCTCCCGTTCTCCAAAACCCATGCTATCTTATGCATCATGGTTCTGCACCTCCCAGACGCACAAATAGGCATCATGTGCCCAAATAAATGCCAATATAATTTCAGCCCCACTGTTAATGGAGAGCTTAAATTTAAATGGTGTTAGATTCAGGGGGATTAAATGGCTTAAAAAATTTACTTGATTTTCCAGTTTTTCCAACTTAAGGAACTGGTTTGAAGAAATCTTCTCATGGTACTCTAAACGGCAATCTCTACTGAACCATGAACATAGAAATAAAGGGTAAACAAAAACAACTAAAGAAGGTTAAAAATATCCTCACTCACTACCTAATAGAGTCAAGACTAATAATTATATGAGCTCATTTATTGTCGAAGTAGTTTAAAAAAATTATTTAAGTATTTTAAAAATAAAGATAACCACATATTAGGAAAAAATTATTTAAGAATTAAGATATTTTAGAAATAAATAGTTAGATATTTTAGGAACAAATTGTTTAACTTCTACTATAAATACCCCTCCAATCTAATTTTATCCCAAAAGATATACAAAGCATATGAATAATTAGAGTATTTTTGTAATATCTTTTCAATTGGTATTAATAAATAGTGTGTTTACTACAAAAAGTTGTGTTCAACAAACAATCATGAAACAGATAAAATATTTCCCTAATTTTCTACTTGGAAGAACGGACACCTTACTGGGCTGATTTGATAATCAAACTGGTAGAAATATGAACCACAAAACTGGGATTGTTATTAGTAAAGTATTCATTCCGCAGGCCGCAAGTACCAAATCGAGGCCAAATCTTAATACTAACATGACTCAAAATAAGAAGAGTTCATCTTATATAGGGTGACAAGTAAGATAATAAGGGGAAAAGTTTCATAATCAAGAGGAAAAAGTTAAGGCCTCTAGGCCGCGTAGCGATAAAAGGTCTATGGTGCAAGATAGCCAGAAAGTTTACCTAGAGAAAAGACCTCTCTTTCAATGCGTGATAGTTCACTGATGGGTACTCTTAGGCTGAAGATGAACGGGCGGCTAAACAATTAGCCAAAATACATAGAAAGGAGTGTGTTCTACCTAAAGATAGAGATACGCGCACGAGCAGTGGTGGACGGAGACCACCTCCAGAGTAAGAACCACTAAGGTCTAATCTAAAAGGGAAAAACGCACTAAGGATTTATCCCTTTTGAAGATATGGAGTTCATATGCATCCGTGTAAGATACAAAATGTCCTAAAATGCTAATATACCTATAACCAAACAAAGAAGAGAGAGAGACGGCTGAAAATGAAAGGTTCCACATCGAAATATAGGATTAGAAAATGACGTGGGTTATTGGTATAAGTCTGTAAATTTATAGCTTTACTCAATTGAAGGTTTTTACCAGTTGACCATACTGGATATTGACTGACAAACTGTACAATTGACAAATGTTAAACAAGGATCATGAGAAACAAGGATCATGAGAAACAAGCATATTACTTGTCAAAAATTAATGATTACATAATACACAAAGATAATCATAATAATAATTGGCAGACGTGTAGAGATAAATCTAGCGTAGTGTTTTCACAATTTTTCTAGATTTATAGATACGACGGAGAAAAATGTAAGAAAAAAACATAATAATTATAAGAGATTGGCGAGGAAACTTACCCTGGAGGAGACGCAACCAGAGAGAGCCAGGGGTACGGTGTACATCATGCTTGTAGTTTGGATGAGAATCCCAGTGGCGGCCACAGCCGAAGTTGGATTGGATAAATAACCAGACAATACTGTCACTATTTCATACCACCACCACTCCAAACATATTCCCAAGCAACTCGGTATAGCCAGCTTCATCACTGGCCCCACGCCTCCACAAACCTCGCCCACCTTCAACGTCCATCTCATCTCCCCTTTCCTTCCCCACACCCACACGTATCCGGATAACAATCCCACAATGTTCAAATTTGTTATCACCGAAGCCATTGCCACTCCTTGCATTCCCATCCCCAGCGCCACCACCATCATGTAATTCAGAGGCACATGAAGGCCAACTGCTACCAGAGTGCTATACATCAAGGGTTTCGTGTCCTCTTGTGACCTCAAAAATATTTTTAAGGGTTGCAACAAGGTGTTTGTTAAAAGGTCTGGAAGAGAATAAATACAATAAATAGCCGCCATCCTTGTGATTTGGTGATCTTGACCCAAAAACACCATGATGTTGTCAAGGTTGATCCAGAGAAAACCGATGGGTATAGTTGCAAAGAGGAGGATTAAGATCATGCGTTGCAGAGAAAGACAGAGGAGATCCCAATTTTTACTTCCGTAGGCTTGGCTGCATAAGGGTTCCAACCCAGCGGCTAAACCCACCATAACAGAATAGCCTGTGATATTTGTAAATCCTATAGCAAGTGCACCACCGGCTAGCTCAAGGCTTCCAATTCTGCCCAAGAACAAGACAGAGACCACCTGCCTTAAAAACACCAAGAAGTTCATGGTAGTTACCGGAAAGGTCAAACCCCACAGCTCTTTCAACTCTTCTACCACCTGTAATTAGCCGTTATACAATCTTCAAATCTTGAACAAAAACCGGGGGATGTTAAATTTTTTGTTCGTTTCTGTACCTGAGAAACAGAGAGGGCTTTGATTGAAGAGGCATCTGGGTTTCCGACTTCCATTTTTTCCAACCAAGAAATTATATTTTTTTTAATTTCTCGACGAGTCGTATAAGCTGCATGGACACGCTCGATCAAACAATGAACAAAAGAGAAATCGACGTCATAAAATTTATCGATGAATCCAGACCTCCAATGGAAAGTGTGGCATTTAGAACAATGAGTAGGAAAACAAAGTAGAGTATGAAAACAGCCTAAATAATTCAACTATTAATGAGAAACGAGTTTATTAAAATATGTTTGAAACTTTTTGATCGGCACGAAACATACCTTCCTACGCTTGTCTAGAAGTCTGACTCTGAAGTGCAGGAGTTGGAAGAAGCAAGCAAAAGCTAGGAATGAATAAGAAGACGAAGGAAGACAGAAACAACCAAGCAGGAATCTCGAATTTTAATTGTTTACCTCAAAAAGGAAATAAAATACGATGTAATGCTCAAGTGCTTTTGATCAGCTATTTTATTTTATTAAGGTATACATGCACGCCCATACCATGTTGTATTATATACACAGAGCGACATATATTTGTGCTTAGAAAAGCAGAAATGACTTATAAAGTGGCTGCTATGGCCTACTACCTACCACACGCACATATTGACAAATAGTTGAATGCTTAGAGCTCAGAGTGAATGAAAATGATGGTAGCAGCACAACAAGGGAATAGAGATAAGTAAGCAGGAAAGAAAGCAACGGGAGGGGGAAGGAGGATGGGGCAGACGGAAAGGGACGGCAAAAAGAAACGGATCCATTTGTTGGCGTTTCGATGATTGATAACTTTTAATATCCAAGATTTTCTACTTTTTATACTCTCTTTAAACCATGGGAAACCGAAAAGTTAAATCTTTTTTCTTTTCGGCACGGCCCACCATGTGTGGCCATACGAATACAGAGTGGGTGGGGACAGGTCAAGTATGAGGGTTGGAAGAGTTGGCACTTGAAGGCCAACAAGAACGGAGACTGGACTCAAAACTCCAATTTTCTTGTGCTTCTTATGACCAAAATTGTGTTTTCAAACTTCATAAACGTTGGAACAGAAAAAAAGACATACATATCTACTTATCCCTCTAGAATTTACAACTAAACAAAATAAGAAATTATTAACTCAAAAGTTTTTCTCAAACACAGAAAACCGTGCACAAAACCGTGCACAGATAGTGTATCACTATCCACGATGGGATTGTACTTCCGAAAGTCATTTAAGAATATGACTACTTTAATAGGAGAGAATGTTATAACCATAAAAAGACCTTTACACACAACTAGTCAATTGAAATAATATATTCTTTCCAAAATAAAAAAGATACAATCGTATATGCTTCTTACATGGAAAGTACTTATATACCCATATATTTAAAGATGCCGAAAAAATAATACACGTGTAAAAATGAAATTTATAAAACAAAATGTGACCAACACAACAAAATATTTGATAAAATAATCATATGAACCTCAAATTCTATAATATTTATAAGTTGTAGCTTAAAAAATCATATTTTTTAATGGATCAATCTTATAGGTAAAATCGAACTCCTTAGAAAAACTTTAAAACTGTAGTTACATAGATATGCAAATGAGAGAATAAAAAGCAAGCATTGAATATTCATACGAGAACCAAAGAAACAAAAAGAAATATAAGTATATGTAATTTCAATTCCTAATATGAATAAATAGTTTTTTTTTTTTTATTTTGGAGCTAAATAATTGGAAAAACAATATCACGTGCAATTAACCTATAAATGAATGACAAAGAATTATCACCAAACAAATTAAGAAAATCACAAGCTGCAAAAAAAAAAAAAAAACCAATTGGCAAATGTATTCTAGCGATTTTAAAGCAAATGTTATAATAATTCAAATATATAGAAACTTGATGCAATGGTCTTTTGTTAGCAATTAACTAAAGAATTTAATAAACTCTACAATATTAATTTAAGCATTACAATGATCAAACTATGTATTTTCGATGAAAGGTTCAAATTCTCACCCATCCCCACATGATGTTGAACCAAAAAATATAATCAAATTCACTAATTTATACAATAAAAAAAATTTGGTAAGAGGTTAATGCACTCAGCCAAAAGAAATGTTATCCACTCACAAACTAGAATTTGTAGGCCATGTCTGTTGGTACACTGGCTCTCCTTAGCTCTTTCTGAATCAATATTATTCAAGTTAATGATTGAGAAAATTAAAAAATATATATATTAATGAATCTAATTTAATAGAAAATTCTGTCATAACGAAGTGCCTCATAGCCTCTGTCCGATATTCCTTTGTACTTATTGAACACTGCAATAATACACATCCAACTTCATTGCTTCCATTGTCTTCTACTTCGCAAACAAATTAAAACGTAATAACAAATTCTAAATCGTAGCCTCCAAACGCATTCAGTAAAATTCTCAAACTCCTCTACAAATACGCTAAACAATAATCGGCCAAGTTAAAAAATCCAAATCTGAAAAATAAATCAAGGCACTCAAATGAACACTACACCACAATACAACACAAATTTCAAATCATCTCCACCAGTAATGGTCGAAACTCGATCAAGATAATCAAATAGAGAATCGTGTAACAAACGTACTAGAAATTAGGTTCTGTTAAAAAAAAAAACTCATCTACTTAGTAATAACCGCCAATATTCGGCGGTTTCCAGACGAATAAAAACGCCGTAAGCCGCCGGAAAACTTCCGGCGCACGTTTCTTATTAACTTCCTCTTCCTCACATCAGACGGCGCAATCCGATGCTAAAATCAGTTCGTGAACTAAAGAATTCAGAAATGAATAAAGAATAAGATAGATTAATCACCTGAAACGGAACTGGAAGTCGAGGATTGAAGCTATGGCGAAGTTTCTGATGAAAAAAGAGAGTGAAAACGGAAGGAAGAAGAAAGGGAGAAGAAAAGGAGAATGGGAGGGAAGCGTCCATATCTCTCAGTCATTTTCCCTCCAGATTTATTTATTGAAATTATTTATTTATTATTTTTATTTGAAATTTAAATCTCAATTTAATCCCTAAACTTTTGGTTTATTCCGTTTTAGTCCTTCAAATATATTATGGTGCGAGAATTTTACTAGAAACTTCTAAATATTTTATTTGCCATTATTTTAATCCTTTCTGTAATTTATAATTAATGATTATTTTATAAGATAATTTTTTAATTGGATAATTTATAATCATGAATATCACCCAACTAATTTATATATATATATATATACACACACATCTTAGGGTGGCATGGACGTTATGATAAATTATGATAAATTAGGCGTAAGTAATGTCAAGTTTAAAATATTAAAATAAAATCTAGACCAATATATTGTAAAATGGAGGACTATATTATTATTAAAGATATCAATTCATATTAGTAGGGCTCTATAAATTAGCGTCTTCGCGGGCACTCGTTCCCTTCTCGAATCGATATGGGACTCTCACCAAATTTACTCTCTTTGAGGCCCAGCTTCTTTATTGGCACACCGCCTCGTGTCTACTCCCGATGTGGGACCCCCACCAAATTTACTCCCTTCGGAGTCGAGCATCCTTACTGGCACATCGTCTCGTGTCTACCCCCTTCGGTGAACAGCCTCCTCATTGGCACATCGCCTAGTGCTTGGCTCTGATACCATTTGTAATGACCCAAGCTCACCGTTAACATATATTGTCCTATTTCCCTCGAGGTTCTAAAATGTGTCTGTTAATAAGGAAAAGTTACATTTTAGGTAATTTTTTTTAAAAATAAATAGAGAAAAATTAAGCACAGCGAGTAGATGAAAACTTATCACTATTTATTTGATTGTCGTGTTGCATTTCTTTCTAATTTATATTAATTCTTACATTTATAAGAATTTTTATATTTTAGTGTTTTCAAACGAAATTTCGTCTAAATTGATTCATATTTTTTACTTAGTCACATGCATCTCACAAAAATTACTAGAAAGTCACCTAACATAGAATTGCTCCAAGTAAAACACGTTTAACCACGCGATATAGTGAGACTTATCCTTTTAACACATCATAACACTTAAACATAAAATTCATGTGATTGAGCTCCTGAAAAAAAAAATGTGCATCTTGTTGGTATAGGTAGTAAATTTTATAATCATAGGAATTTCAGGGTTAAGTGTGCTAAACTTGGAACAATTTTGCATTGGGTAACCTACTAGGAGTTTTCCTGGAATGCATGTTGGAAGGGCTCGTGTTGGTTCGGGGATAGTCTTCACTCTTAAGAATCGAGGAGTAGGTAACATGATCATATCGCAAGAGATGCAAGGGAATGTCGAGGTCATCAAGTGGCAAATTCGGATTTCGAATCCTAGGCATGGGGAGTTATAAAATGGTATCAAAGCACATGCACACCAACTTTCACGGTGGTTCGGGGACGAACCAACGTGAAAGTTGGTGTGCATGTGACACTTGAGTAAAATATGGGTACATGAATGGACTGAGATCATATCCGAATGAGAGAGATCCCGAGGATAAAATAATTAAGAAAACTTGTTTGCGATTATTTTTTTCAAAAATAAAATTTATTTTAAAAAACCTATATTATTTTTCAAAATTAAACTCGGAGTTTATAAGCTTAATTTTTAACACCCTTAATAAAATATACGTAATACTCGAGTAAAATAGCGATATATGAATGAATCAAAAACCACGTCCAAACGAGAGCGATCATGAAAATATGATAACTACAAAAAAAATTTATAAAAAATTAAAAGTTATTATTTATACTAAAACAATAATCTTTTTTCTGTGGTTCAGTCCTAAAAATTCTAAAGTACATATTTTGTTTGTAACAATTCTATCTAAATTAAAATATAATAAAATTTAAATAATTTTATAGCAAAAATTACTCAATATTTTAAAATTTTACCAAATGAAAAAAAAATTTTAAAAATTGGTATGAATTAAAATTTAATGAACCAATACTTATATATATTAAATAATAATTATATTAAAAATGGAATTAATATTTATTTTTTATTAATAGTTTAATATATTGAGTGGGGGACAGGCAATTCCCTTTAGGAAGATCATATAGCATTCTCCATATTGTAAAGTTTCTTACTATTATTTTTATTTTATTTTTTATATAAATGGCTTTGAATTAATTTAATTAGTAAGCAAAAGAGATGATTTTACTTTATTATATCTTTATTTGTTTCCTAATTTTTTATGATTATAATCAGATCTTTAAAAGCGTACTAATTTGATTCATTTCGTTTTTTTTATGTGTAATAAATTTGGACAGTATCGTCTTATAACGTTTTATTTATCTGTTTCAATTCGATTTTAATTTTATTATTTATTTTTATCTTTTTAATATGGTCTGAATTTTGAAACTTCGAAAATCATGTCGTGAGAATACTCATGTGGACCCTACCCATGTTTTAACAACTTTGTAGCGAACGATCGTTGGAGATTCTCTAACCGTCCAAATACATTGTATCCTTGCACTACCATATAACATATGTAATCGGGCACGACTATGTCCTTACCAACTCATAGATACTGCACCAAACACTAGTGGTTCTTTCTTACAATTTTGATGCAGGTCGTCGGAATCAAACACGTTCCTTATATAGGTTAAGAGCATGTTCGAAAATGATTAGGAAATAGGATGTCAAAGTCACTTTTAAATATGTTTTTAATTATTCAAAATTAATTTAATATTTTATTTTACCCATCTACACTAATTAAAATATATTTTTCGCAACAAAATAAAAAAATAAAAAATAATAGTAATAATAATAATAATAATAAATAAATAAATAAATAAATAATAATAAAAAAACAAAGAATAAGAATCCCTTTAAAAACTGTCGCCCACCATGTAATGGTTTGTTAGTCATATGTCACGACTTTCCCGTTGAGAGGAATGTTGAGAGTTGTTCATACGCCGTCGTATTAGACACTTGGAACAAAGCAAAATTTAAAAATAAAATAAAATAAAATAAAATAAAATAAAATAAAATAAAATAATCAAACAAATTTATTCCATTTATTTGATGCTTTACTTTAACCCCCATCAATTTTGATACTTTATTATATTCTATGGAAATAATCCATTGTATTAACCTAAACGACCTATCAGTTTAAGCCCACCGTTAATCGATATGGTCTTTTTTGGGCTTCCTCTTTCGTGTTTTCTCTCAAAAGTTTTTAAAACGCGTCTCTTAGTGAGAGGTTTCTACACTCTTATAAAAAATGTTTCGTTCTCCTCTCCAACCGATGTAAGATCTCACAATCTACCCTCTTTCGGGGTCCAGCTTTTTCGCTCGCACTCGTTACTTTTTCTCCAATCGATGTGAGATCTCACAATTCACCCCTTTAGGGCTCAACGTCCTCGCTGGCAATCATGCCCCTCTCGAGATTTCACATTTTTAATCCTTTGATTGCAAGCATAAAGTGAAGGTAGAAATTGGGTTTAAAATACTTTTATTCGGTCAATCAACGATCTAATCCCTAATATTTAATTTGTAAAGATTTAATATTTGAATTTGCAAATGGTTAATATTATTATAGCATGTGAATTTCAATATCTAACAATTTAATCCATGTTATGAAAAAATGTAACGACCTGAAATTTTCCACTTAATTTAAGGTCGCTATTGTATACATATCATGAACATTGAATGCAGAAATACTTCATTTAAACTTTCATAAAACATAACTTTCAGCTTAAAATACAGCCATGAACTTACATGTTTTGAAAACACCTTAAAAAACGACCCAACGAAACACTAAGACTAGAATAAATTCTAGTCTTAGTGTCCAAAGTCTTACAACTAGTCTAAGAATCGAGTACTATGTAAAAGCATAAGGCATGAGTAGAGACGTTTGTTTAACCCACGATGTATAAAAAATGGTAAAATTGAAATCAAAATAAAGACAAACAAACGACGACAAAAAGGAATACCAGAACGACCCCTTCTATGACCATGCAATTCTCAAACGCTCCCCCACCTGATCGGTAGCCTGCGAACACTTGAAATAAAAAGAAGTGGAAAGGGGTGAGTATAAAAATACTTAGTTAGCAACCGACTTCTAAGCTCTCTCCGCATCCTTAACCAAACACGTATCAATGGGTTTTCTCTAGGCTCTAGGAAGTTCGAACTTAGTATCTACTACTATTTGAGCATCTGGGGAGGCCTCAAAGTTTCTTTGATCTCTGAGCTGAATCTTGTCTCGAGGGGTCTGTACAAGTTTTACAATCATTCTATCCTTTGACTTAGGTAGTTTGCATTGCTTACACGGTGAATGACTGGTATTCTGGGTTGAGACGCTACCTTATAATCGTTTGATGGAACAATATGGTGTTTGTCAACCTATACATCATCCATGAGAGGTTAGCTGGTGAACTCTCCCACAGGACCATAAAGTCACCCTAGTTTAGGAAGTGACCCCCATGTGCCAGCCAGCTACTGTGTCTTATTGCATGGCACCATGCCCTTCTAAGGATGAGTTTTACTACTTAGTGTCCTCGTTCAGGGAACCCGTAGGCTGGGGCACAACGTTGGCACACCCGTGCCGTCTAACATTCTCCTTAAAAAACTCATTTCAAAGGACGTCGCTCGAGACACTCGTCTCGCAACGTTTGTTTTCACTGTGACACATGTATGTGCCATAAGATAGCTTGCTTAGGCCACAAACCCACGAGTGGTAGAGAGCTGATACTATGTCTCTCCCTTAGGTACATTCTGGTACATTTTTAGTCTAGATGGTGTAAACATGATTTTGGCTAACGGTCATACGGTGTTGTAGAGTGTCTTTCCAGGGTCCAATTAACACCGAATTTGCTAAACTTTCATATTTCATATGGATGAACTTGACTCCATAACCGCATGCCCAAATTCCCTCTAGAGTCCCGACTTTCAAGGTTAAGACCCGAGACCGTACCTGACCCTTCAACAAGCCTATCTTTAACACTCTTATCTACTCGTTACCTCATTCTTACCTATACCTCAGCTTAACTTCAATATACACATTATACAGTGTGTTGGATGATGCACCATCCTTCTCTAACGTATCATGTCACTCATCTGTCTTAACCCTCATGTAGTCGAATGGGTATCACTCGAGAGTCGCCGCTTTACTAACATAAGAGTCACAACCTACTCTCTTCATACTATAATCGTGACATTCACTACTTTATAGATTGTTTTTTTCTCCTCGTAGATACACAAACTTAGACATATAGAACGTCAAAACTTAGTTACATAATAAAATAATAGAAGACAAAACCACAATATAAAAAGGCAGTTGAAAAGAGCGGCACCGCCATCCACGACACAACCAAATATACAAAGGAAAGACCCAATTTTAAGGAGGAAAAAAACACATATTGTTCCTTAATGCTTCCAATCATGTTCTTAAATAATGCTAATACCTCCAAACCCACCTCTCTTTTTAACTAACTTCTCAAAATTAGGTATTTTTTGTCCCGTTCTTCGTTCCATTTCGATAATATATTATTACACATGTTCAAAAAATTCGACAATCCAAATAATCGGACCAATCTAATACGACCGTATGGATTGGATTCAAATAAATGAAATTTTATGGATTTAGTTGATTCAGTGTTCTCTGAAAACTAGATTAGGTTGGATCAAAGTCTAAATCAAAGTCTAAATTTATTGTTAATGCGATGTCCCATATTGGTTGGGGAGGAGAACAAAATACCCTTTATAAGAGTGTGGAAACCTCTTATAGTAGACGCGTTTTAAAGCCTTGAGGGGAAGTTCGTAAGGGAAAAAGAACCATTTCTACTCGCGGTGGGATTGGGTCATTACCGTTAATTTCTAAATATCTTCTCATTATTTATTCTCGAATAAATCTTAAAACTACTTTTTAGCTATTTGAATGCCAAAATTAATTAAATGTTTAAAAATAGATAAATAGATGTTTTACAAACTAATATTTTATTTTTATTACAAATAAAATTTTGAATAAATGACCCAAATAACCCGAATCAACTCAACCCGAAAAAATTTATGGTTCGATTGAGTTGAGTTCATTATTTAATAAAAAAATATTATGTTGAAAAAAATTACGGCCCGAACAATTGGATTGAATCTAAAAAGAATTCAATCCACACATAATTGAATTCGAGCATGACTCAATAAATAAGAGTTTAAGCAACTATTAAATTTAAAAATGTATGATTTTTACCGAGAGGTAGAGATATTAATTTAACTATTGAGATGTGCTCAAATTGATTATTAACTTTCTATAACTAAATTTTTTAAAACAATGATAAATATTTTCTATATATATAAATTGATTTCATTTTTATCTTTAATATAAAAAAAAATTAATTTTTGTATAATTTAGGGAAGATTATTTAATAAAACATAAAGTAGAGGTGACTAATTCTTGATTAATTTATTTGATTAGCATATGACAAAGATTCCAAGCTATATCTTAAATAAAATATTAGAGAGTTGGGGGAGCAATTTGAAATAAATATATAAATATTAAAATATTTTAAATCATTAAATTATGACCAAATATCTAATTCTAATTATATTTATTGCAAAGGGATATTCCAAGAACTCAGAGAATTTATGATGAGGTTTATTTTTTTTAAAAAAATCAAATAAAATAAGGATAATTAAGTTAATTTGAGAGGAAGAACTAAGCTATTTATATTATATTTATTATTTCATTTTATATTATACTTAAATTTATGTTGGATTTTAATTATGCTATTTTAAAAAATAAACTCCCTTTTGGAAATCGTTTGGCTTGAATGATAAATTAACATAATAAAGATAATATTATGGAAAAGACTAATAATATTTGACTGCCCTATTATTCAAATAAATAATAATAAATTTTGTTCGTGTTTTTGTTAATATTTAGTATTCTCCCATCACGGAGTTTAAGAAAGATGGTATATGGATTAGTCATCTCGAAAAGTATCGTATAGAGAATTCGTCTTTTGAGTGTTTTTTATTCTCTCATTTTTAGTGATACTTATGATCGGATTAGTACCTTTACGAAATGGGTTGCAAACTTGGTGTCTCAAGTGACGTTTTTGGATGCAATTACAATCTCAATTAGGATAGTGTTAACCAAAAGAGTACAAACACTAACGTAGATAATATACCTACAAAAAAAAAAAAAAAAAAACGATATACAGTTAAAACTACCATACTTTTGTTAGCTATTAGTCATAGAAGGTAAAACTTAGTTAATGTGCACATTTATAATTAACTCTTCCAAGGCATGGTTAACATTTTGTCAACTCATTCCGTTCTATTTGGTCGTGAATTCAACTAGAGGAAAACTTTATTTTCGAATGGAATAGTTCATCGTGGAGGGTGCAAAATGTGTCAAGGGTGTTAAGCTCAACATTCAACTTAAACCTTCTTTTTTTTTTTTTTTTTTAGCATTGGAACACAAGAAACACGGTAGCAAGCCATCTCATAGTCACCACTTGTCTAATGAGCAGGCACTTGAACCTAAAACTAATGAAATTAAAAAAAAAAAAGATGGAACCGATCACTAAGCTGGGAGGCGAGAACTACAATGTCTCGGGATCTCGAGTCCTTACCTCTCCTCGAGCATTTTCAATGGGATCCCGAAACCACCACTATCTAAAGTTATAATATTGGAAGAATAGAAAAAGAAGGAAAATATTTATCAAAAGCAACCTATGAAATTAGATTGTGTTAGCTATCGATGAATCAAACTATATTGATATTCCTCACTAAAAACAGTAACAGTACGGTCATTACTACATTCTTCATCCCAGAACAAAGAAGAAACAAAACATCTTAATTAAATAGCTATGAAAACAAAGGAACCAAAATTTAGGTCGTCAGTGAGTGTTTGTCAGCCTACTTCTGCAAAATTTAGGTTGCAAATGATTCTGCTTGAACCAGCTTCTGTAAACAAATAGCCAAATCCTACATTCATCAACCCATATGAACACAGGAAAATTTGGGTAATTTGAAATGGCCTATCCCAATATATGAAATTAAAAGAGAAATCATATTCAATATTTAACCACCCTAATCAAGAAATACAGTCGATAGATTGTGATTGTATTAAAAAAAGAAAAAAGAAAAACAAGACTCGGTTTCGTTCTGCATATTTTATTTTTGAAATTTATGTTCGTTTCCAACCAATTTCTATACTATGGTTTTTAAGTTTCTTAGAGAGACTTGAATTCTTAGTCAAACTCTAAAAGTAAAAACAAGTTACATGGTTTTTAAAAACATTGATAGAAAGTAGACAACAAAAACAAGTTCTTGAAAACTGTTTTTTCGATTTTCAAAACTTTGCATGGTTGTTGAAAACATTGATAAAAAGTGACAACAAAAGCAAGTTCTTGAAAACTGTTTACTTTGCATGGTTTTTGAAAACATATATATAGAAAGTAGATAACAAAATAATGAAAAATAAAAAACGAAAAGCCAAAAACCAAATGGTTATCAAATGAAATCTTAGAAAATCAAACCGTGCAAAATAAGCCCAACAATGCACCAATAACAACAATATTACGCTACGACCCTACATATTTTCGAGACCAAAACACTAAAACAATAATATTATGCAACAACCCAAATCTCTCCCCCTAGCACTGCACCACTAGCAACCCACATAGGATGAAGAAACGTGGGCAATCTGATGTTTGCTTAAATAAAAATGCTTTAAATTGTATGAAGAAAGCAAGAGTATTAGACCTTATTCAGCGTTTTCGTTCTGCCCGCCATTTGCATACAGGATTAGAAGTTGGATTGGAGAGTTCATCTTCCTGACGTTTACGTTTGCGGCCCATTTTCTGTTATAAGCACGTATCGTTTCAGAATCAACAATTTTAATATATACAACCTTCCTGTCTATCAAACTGGAGCAGAAAACTTTAACACGTTAAAAAGTACCCATAGTTCTTGTTGAACTCTCATATCCCTATAAAGTTTCTCTAATTCCCAGACTCTACTCCTCCTTGCCTCCAATTCTTTGTAAGAAGCAGCGGTTTTCCTGTGCAGAAAGAGAGCTTCACTAACCAACAGAATGGAATCTAAGTACAGATCAGGCTCAATTTAAAGTATTGGAAATGAGCACCGGTTTTTATTTTAATGAACTTCCAGACTTGCATTGAGAGTAAATGAAAGAATACAAAGTGCATACTAGAAAATCAACCCAAAACAGAAGTCAAACTAAAATAAAAACAGGGCTCCAATAGAGACATGGAACTTAGCAAGGGCACACATCCTCCTCCTTAGATCTCTCCAACCACTCTAAAAACTCTATTGTTCCTCTCAATTCGAAGGCCCCACGAATTACACTAACTCCCACAAACCACGAAAACCAACCATTCTCAGGTAAGGGCGGATGAGAAAGAAACTCCTCGACTAT
Organism: Cucurbita ficifolia; assembly: GCA_033971965.1. Classification (NCBI taxonomy): domain Eukaryota; kingdom Viridiplantae; phylum Streptophyta; class Magnoliopsida; order Cucurbitales; family Cucurbitaceae; genus Cucurbita; species Cucurbita ficifolia. Next base: position 6,531,349 of record CM066970.1, read on the forward strand.
CAAACAAACAACTATTGACTGAGCTACCTGAAAAACCAGATTCCTCGGAGCAGTCTCAAACCAAAATGACAAAAATACAAATTGAACAAAAGAATAAACTTCAAACAAAAGATGAAGACTAAATTTTGACATTTGTACCTAGGACTACCTTTACTTTACAAATGTCAATTTGTACCTAGGACTAAAAAATTTAAATAAAAAGATTTGTGGTTGCCTTTTAGAGGTCGTCCTAGCTATATCTTGGTGTAAATTATCTAATATTTTTAGTTCCTATAGTTATACCTCCCTCGTTGCAAATTGGGAAGGACTTTTATAAACACCATGAATATTACATCCCTTTTGTAAATTTCAATCATCAATGAAATCGTCTCTTATAAAAAAAAAAATTGACATTTGAAAGTACAAGAACTAAAATTGAATAAGTCTCAAAATACAGAAATCAAAATCATAAGTAAACATGAAAAGATTACATGCAACAGTTGGTGTCCTCAGTAAGAGTGTTACCTTTTAATACTGTTAGGAACCTTCTCAGACAATGCTATCCATCTACCTTTGGAGGAAGGACATTGAATTTCATTGGTCTCATCCCTGCAATTAATCAACAATGACTAACATAAATAACTTCACCTCATTAGAATGAGCAAAAAGCAACGAGTCATGGTTCACCAGAACTTGCTGCAAATAAGGTTGTGTATTTTAATAAAGATCGCATAAGTCAACCATCATGGGTTAGCCTAGTGACCATAAGAGCCATGGGAATAATAAAAGCTTAGAGGGAATGAGTTCAATCAATGTGGCTAGATACCTAGAATTTAATATCCTACGAGTTTCCTTGGTAACCAAATGTAGTAAGGTTAGGCAGTGGTACTATGAGTCTAGTCAAAGTGCACGTAAACTAGCCCAAACACTCATGGATATATGAAAAAAAAATAAAAATAAAGCATAAGGCAACAGCATTAAATGTCCCTTACTTTACATTTATCTTATGTTGATACAATATCTCATAACCAAAATCTATGTGATACGTTCCCGACGCTCTTGTTTGAAACAAAAGAAAAGTAATAATAGGTGGTTATTGTGGGGTTCAATCCCTTTAATGCAGAACAACAATTATTTGATATGTTTCCAACTAGGAATGTAGAAAAAGATTCAAATTGTGCTCAAACCTCTCTTCAGCAAAGTAAAGATGCTCATTTGATGGCTGATTATCAAGAGAATGTAACGTGGCCGTCAGTTTTTCAATTTTCTACACAGAAGAGTGAGAATTGATAAATTAGATAAACTAAATCAATGTCTTCCTCAATGAACTCCTGGTCAATTATAAAAAATGATAGCTCGCAAAGAACACACCCTTTCCTCACTCTGCATTTTCTGAAGTATATACTCTGCATCTTGGGTTTTCATCAGTATGAGTTGCTCTTTAGTATACTTATTTACCCGTCTCCTACATTATATAATGATTAAGATACATAAGAAACTAGAAGAAACCAGAATTACAGATAATCAATCGATATTAAGAATAATCTAAAATGATTACTCTGGTTTATGGACTGTTCTGGTCTTAATCATCTTAAAGTAAAATTCATCTCGATTCCTGAAGGCTGCTTTCTCTTCAAGTTTCTGAAAATCACACGAAACATACAAACAACCAAATTAAGGACTTCACAGAGTTCAATAAACAGTAGAAAAATTGTGTTAACATTAAAAATAGAGTAATAATGGGCCTTCCAAACTTTACCTCTAAAGTGGCTTCCTTCTTATGATAAGCCTTAGCACGCTTGACATAGTGTTTGTGTTTCTCAAAAAGCCCAAAATGTTTCCGAGAATGCCTGATCCATTACATAAACCCATTATCCACAAAGAGTCCGATATCACAATTTGAAAGAAAAAAAACCCCATTGCATCACAAAAAGCCTTTATCACTTACGGCCGAGCTCGCTTCTTGAATAGCCGCGTACGGACGGCATTCTTCAGTGTCCGCATTGCACTCAACAAGAGAGCGGAAGAACGTGCGATTACAAGCAAATAATGTTTTCTGTGTCTTAGTTTTCCTACAACTAAACGTAGAGCAATGGTGCAAGTCAGTATAAGCAAAGTTTCTCACAAGGAAAACTTCCGCACACAAACCCCGCTAGCACTCCTAAACTCAAATCGAACGAATCCTACACAAGATAGATGGTTTCAGGGATGGATTCCAAATCAAAATATTTAGACAAGTCGGAATGAGGTTTTTAGCCATACCGCCGCCGTCGAGGAGCAGAACCACCGTAGATATCGTTGGAAGACGTCGCCAAGTCGGCTAGAGCTAAAGAAGAATCCGCCGGAAGATGTCCTCGTGCAGTTCACAAATCTGCTCAGTCGAGCCTCGCCGCACCGTTTCTTGAAGAAGCTTTCGCCGCCGCACGTCTCGGGTGTTTGCGGTTGCTGCTAGCGCCGGAAGAGAATGGGGGAACGAAGTGGCAGGATCGCTCCCCACAACAGATGGTTGTGCCGTCAAGGTCGGCGCCGGAGTTGAGAAGGCTGGGGTTTGGGATGTGAGACGCAGAAAGTGGGTTTAGGGTTTCCGATGAAGAATGGAGATGACCTCATACTTCTAAACGCTGACCTCATAGATCGTTTGGGTTTAGGGTTTAGGGTTTTTTCCCAATCTTTCCTAAAATGTTGATAATAAGGATTTTCCTTTTTTTGAAATTTAATTATTTTATTTTAGATTAAAGAGAATTACATTTGCAAAAAATCTAATTAGTTTTGGAAATAATAATTTAAATAATGTTAATAATTAAAAAAAAACAAATTTGAGAATATATTAGAATAACAAACCATTGATATATTTCGAGTAGATTTAACAGCAACTCGTGTACGTATACGAGATTTAAAGATATTCACATGGCTAATGATATATATCAAATAGGAGTGTCCCGAGGTCGGTTGAGACATTTTTTAGATCTAACACAACCAATTTTTATTAAATGAGGGGGTGTTTGGCCCCTTAAATCAAAACTCGAGCGGAGTCTGTTGAGGGTTTTAAAACCCGTGAATAAGAAAATTGTGTTTGTATTATTTCTTTCTTGTTTTCTTTAAGGGTATGGCGTTTTGGCGAAATCATGGCTACGCCTGGTAGATGCCTCAAAATGTACTATAAGGGGATGCGACTAGTTGTCAAATTCTCCCTACACGAAAAGTTATATATTGTTTAAGCAGTTGTTGTTGCCTTTTTGCTTGCATGCTATATAACACCACTCTCAATCTCTCTCTCAATCTTACTTTCAAAACTCTTTTTACAAAACCTCTCCCCCTCGCTTTCTAATATCTTCTATTTAAATCGAGGCCCGAAGTTTGAATACACGTTGCCCGACCGTAGGCAACGTGATCCGAAGTTGGCTTGACTCACTTAGTGTTGGGAGTGAGTGCCGCATAATCGCAAAATCCACTGCTAAGAAACAACGATTGTGACACGGTGCCTCCAGCCACCTCCCTTGCACACGTCTCTCTCGAGCCAACATCCTCCAACTTAGCATGGCTTGATGTTCTTGACTTTTTTACCCATTTTGAACCTAAAATATTTGTTTTTGAGCGTAATTAAGGGCAATTAAAGGCTACTATGATGTTATGGAATGTCATAGGTAACGTTTGACCATTACAAACAAAATTAGGTTACGACCCGCTAAGAAAAGTTTAGGGATAATGCCTTCGGTCAACATTATAAGTGGACTTACGGTTGGAACCCCTACAGACTAGGTATAATGAAACATGAATATACGTAATCGTGACCCTCCATATTTGATGTTATGATATTTTTGTGCATTTTCACGAAGCTTGTACTTCTTGAATTGCTGATTATGTTTGTAATATCGTTGTGATTAGTTTATGCCTTGTGAGGTACTATTGTTAGGAATCACGAATCTTCACTTTGAGCATAAGCTCTCATGACTTTACTTTTAGTTTTCTCAAAAGGACTCGTACCAATGGAGATGTATTCCTTACTTATAAACCCATGATCTCATCTCCTTAATTAGCCAATGTGGGACTCCCTCCCAACAATCCTCAACAATCCTTCCCACGAACAAAGTACACCATAAAGCCTCTCTTGAGGTCTATGGAGCCCTCGAATAGTCTCTCCTTAATCGAGGCTCGACTCCTTCTCTAGAGCCCTCGAACAAAGTACACCCTTTGTTCGATACTTGATTCACTTTTGACTACACCTTTGAGCCTCACAACTTTTTTGTTCGATACTTGAGGATTCTATTGACATGACTAAGTTAAAGGCATGACTCTGATACCATGTTATTATTGAACACAACTCTATGTGAGAAACACTCGTACTCTTTATTAAGACCAATCGAAAAGAGATTAAAACCAGAGAAGTTTGTACTTTGGATTTCTTGGGTGCAGAGGATAGACAATTCATTCTTAAAATATCTAATAATTCATTCCTAAAATAGTTATGTATCTTTATTTCTAAAATAACTAAATTATTTTCCTAGAATATCTTCATTTTTATTCTTAAAATAAATGTATCACTTTCCTAAAATATATAGACACCAGTCTCATATAATTATTGGGTTTAACCCTATTGGGCTAGTGATGATATTTTAACAATTATGACAGAATTACCACGAATCCGTAAGCACGTCTTGTAGGGAGTTCATGCCATGGTTGAAAATGGAGGACCTCATGCATGTTTGAAAATGGATTACCACGAATAAGTATGGAAGTATGACGTGCATTATTACACTAAACCATGGTTGAAAATGGAGGACCTCATGCATGTTGATTGTCACACAAGCATGGATTACTTTTCCAATATATTACTTATGGAGGAGTACACTATGATATTATTATCACTCCTTTTTTTTCCATTGGTTTTTGACAATATGAGCGTGTGCTAGCCCATAGTCAGACCTAAAGGGTACATATATGAGCCCACATAATGAGTTTGTGTGTACCTGTATAGTAAAGTACTATGCATCTAACCCCATCCAGAAAAAAAAAAAAGAAAAAGTAGAGCCTAAGGAACAATCATGAAAAGTAGATCATAAAGCATGTTGTATGTAATTGTATTTTTCGACTCCAATAGTGGGGTTATAGCTAGACATGAATGTCTTATTTGCGCAATGAAAACGTTGAAATTGACTTTGATTTTATTTATAATTAAAAAAAATAAAATATAAACAAACTCAGGTTGAAGAAATATGGAGAAAGTTCTGGCAAGCTTTTAATGTCACAGCCCAATTTTTCACCAGCGGCCACTTATTAAAAAACTTAAAAGCATGAAAAAGACACGTAAAAATAGATGGTAAAATTTTTGCGTTTAAATTAAAAACATAAATACATTTTATTTATAATTCAAGTTAAAGTTCGAATACATTGGGCCTGGTAAATAAAATTTTAAAAAAATATTTAAATAGTTGAAAATGGTGTAGTTTTGTACGGCGCCTATTCCATATCCACATCCATCCTTAACCAGCTCCTTATTTACTTGAAAAATATAGAAAACATGCAATGAGTACAAAGACTTAGTAAGGAGCCTACTTGTAGGCTCCTAATCGTGTACTTGGTATGCTAGAGTACCACACTCATTCTTAACTCTTTCGGGTTCTTGTTGCAAGTACTTAGGCTCTTAAGTTTTGTTCTTGAGTTATGAGTTCTGATCATGATCTAGCCTAAGAACCTTAGTCTTGGGATCCTGAGGTCTCAACCTTGATTCTGATCTAAAGGCCTTAATACTAAGGTTCTGGGTCTTTGTTTTTAGAACTTGAATCTTGATCCATGTTCTATTTCTTGATTGATGTTTCGTTCTTGGTTGCCGCTAGGGGCTTGCACTCCTTGTGTTGCCGTAATAGTAGCCTGTACTATCTGACTAGTCTGTGTTTCCAGAGTTGTCCTCATGAAGGACTACAGGATCTCTAGGGTGAACGTGATGGTGAATTATCTTGGGGGCGTAGTTTGACTTGGGTTAGGATCTTGTTGTGTTTTTATTTATGTATTCTGGATCTTAGCCATTTCTACTTTAGGGGCTCATTACGTGGAATTCTCAGAAGTCAACCTTCGACTTCCTCGTCTAGCTGGGTCCTTCTCTTAGGTGGCATGATCTTAGTCGTGAAATAATACTTAGGGATACTCACTCATCCTTGGTGTTCTTTAGGTTGTAACTTAAAATCTTAATGACCACCGATTAATATCATAATGACCACCGATTCATTGTAACTTAAAATCTTAAAAATAATACTATAAAATAGAAAAATACAATAAACCTCCCTAAATTCAAACATGTACGATACAATCTTATCATCCATTATGAAATCTTTGTGACATGATTAAAACACATGATTTCATATCAACACATAGAAGTTAGAACCACGGGTTGTTGTCTTCCTCCCTTAATTTCCATGCCCCAAATTTTTGTTCTCTTTCGTGGTTTTTTATTTTTATTTTTATAATTAACCTTAACGTCTAAATTTAATTTTTGTATGTGTTTAGATTTGTTCACTTAAGCAACACATAAACGGACAAACTCTTCGGTACATAAATTTAACAACAAAAGCCTTTTCAAGTTGTTTTAGAAAGAGTTAAATGTATAATTGAAACAAAAGTTTGTAACTGAAAAAATAGGTTGAATTAATAAACACATTAATATTTTAAATTTTTTTAAAAATTTTAAAAACACTTTTAAACTAAAAAAAAAAAAAAAAGTTAAAAAATACTCTTTTTGTCGGTACAATATTTAAAAAATATTGGTGAGCTTTAAAAAATAATATTAAAAAGTCTGGAAATGATTTATGAGGTGTCAATAGATGAATTTTGTCTTACAATATATTTTTTTTTTATAAAAATAAAGAGTGTTAATGTTACTTTTAATATTTTAACGGTGTTTTTTATACATAGTATTAAGAGTATTTTTAAACTATTTAAAAAAATTGAAAGGTATTAATGAAACTTTTTAAAATTAAAAAATTCTCAAGTTCAAAAATATTTTTGAAATAAATAATTAATAATAAATATTTTAAATTTTTTTTAAAGCTTAAAAATATTATTGAAAAATTTAAAAATTTTAAAAGTTTAAAAGAATATTTTTTTTTTAGAAAAATTACAAAATATATGAATATTTTTGTTAATTTAAGGGAAAAAAATATTATTGATTATTACTTCCGTTTTCCTCTTATCTTGTTTGAAGTTCGCATTTGGCCGTCAATGTTCGCGGCAAAATTCGGGATGGTATTTTCCTAGAGAATCTATTCAATTGTATTTGGGAAAATTGCGAATCTTAGCTCCGAAACTGAAGTATTTCTCAACTGGATTTGAAATTCTTGATAAGCGGAAGAAAAATGGCTTGAATTCTTCCGTTTTTTTACTCGTTTTCTGGATTTTGATAGTGCAACAGGTTGCGAGGTTGATTAGGGCAGTGATTTTTGAAGCTTCAAAGCTGAAGGCTGTGTTTCAAGGATGATGGAAGGAAGAGGTTGAACCTAGACAAACAAGGTAAATATGCAATTCCACACAGTTTTGAGATCAGAGAAACCAATTGATCCAGTTTTTAGGTCAATTTTCTATCGTACCTTTTATTGTAGTTTATTTTTTGTTCTTGTGTTATGTGATATCTGCGTCAGTTTTGGATCCCCAAATGATAAGAGTTCTGGGTAATTACTTACTTCAAATTCACCAGCTTCGTTCGTCAACACCGATCATTTTATTCATACCTAGAAAGTTCTCTCTATTTGTTCAATCACCAGTAACTCTGAGATGTCGAAATTCTTCCATTAACTGCTCTGGCATTGCACAAACTCTCATATCAAGGTGTTCTGTTTTGCTTGAGAAGGAAGAGAATGGCTCTGTATTGCCTAATTCTTCTCTCAAGGATTTTTTATTGGAGATCTCTGATGTTGTACCGGAATATGTCCGTAGAATTAGGCGAATTTCGGAGTTAAAGTCTGAAGATGTGCTTAAATTGTTTCTTGGGTTTCAATCAAAGGTTGGGGATAATGGAATTCAAGTTAAGAAAGTTGAGTGTTTATGGAGAATTTTGAAGTTTTTTAATGAAAGTAATGGGAACTTCAAGCATTTACCGAGGTTGTACGAGGTTATGGCCTCTCTACTCGTTCAAGTTGGGAAGTTTAAGGAAGTCGAGAAATTTCTTTCTGAGATGGAGATTCAAGGAATCTTACTGGATAATCCTGAAGTTTTTAGTTGTATAATTCAGGGTTTTGTTTGTGAAGGTAATCTAGAAAAGGCTATTTTGATATACGAAAAAGCGAGGCAGCGAAGTATATCTCCATTATGGTCATGTTATCGTGTTCTACTAGATTCTTTGGTTCATATGAAGAAAACACAAGTAGCACTTGGAGTATGTACGGATATGGTGGAGATGGGATTTGATTTGGGGGATGACGAGAAGGCTGCTTTTGAGAATGTCGTTGGACTACTTTGTTGGCAGGGAAAGGTTCTTGAAGCTAGGAACCTTGTGAAGAAGTTCGTGGCTTCGGGTTTTAGGCCTAGTGATGAGGTTCTTTATCGAATTACAAGGGGTTACTGTGAGAAGAAGGACTTTGAAGATTTGCTGAGTTTCTTCTTTGAAATTAAGAGTCCCCCAAATGTTTTTTCTGGCAACAAAATCATTCATTCTCTCTGTAAAAATTTTGGGTCCGAAAGTGCGTGCCTGTATCTACGAGAACTAGAGTGTACAGGTTTCAAGCCTGATGAAATAACCTTTGGGATTTTGATAAGTTGGAGCTGTCGTGAGGGAAATCTTCGAAACGCTTTTATTTATATGTCAGAGTTATTGTTTAGTGGCCTAAAACCAGATTTACATTCATATAATGCTCTCATCAGCGCGATGTTGAAGGAGGGCCTCTGGGAGAATGGCCAAGGCATTCTTGCTGAAATGGTAGAGCGGGGAACCGAACCTACTTTATCGACTTTCAGAATTCTTTTAGCAGGCTATTGCAAAGCTAGACAATTTGAAGAAGCAAAGAAAATAGTTCTTGAAATGGAAAGATGTGGTTTTATTCAACTTTCTCCAGTGGATGATCTATTGTGCAAAATATTCTCTTTCTTGGGGTTTAATAATTCAGCAGTGAGGTTGAAAAGAGACAACAATGCTGGTGTTTCTAAAACCGAGTTCTTCGATACCCTTGGAAACGGGCTTTATTTGGATACTGACGTGGATGAATATGAGAAAACGCTTACCGAAGTTCTCGAAAAGTCAATATTACCGGATTTTAATTTGTTCATTATCGAGGAGTGTAAAAACAGAGATCTTAAAGCTGTGTTAGGCTTGACAGCTGAAATGGATCGATGGGGGCAAGAACTAACTTCAGTAGGTTTGATGGGTTTATTGAAAAGCCATTGTAAATCGAATTCCCGAATCAAGCCTATCGTTGATGTTTGGAAGAGAAGACCTGATATGATTGCTCAGTTAGAAGCAGACACCTTAAATTTACTTGTGCAAGCGTATAGCAAAAACAGGTCGACTTCTAGTGGAATCGGAATACTAAACGAAATGATCCGAATGGATGTTAGAATAGAGAAAGAAACATACAGCGCTCTGATAAATAGTTTGTGCAAAATAGGAAACTTAAGTGACCTTTTTAGTTGTTGGGATAGAGCTCGAAAAGACGGTTGGGTTCCAGGATTGCACGACGTTAAATCACTTATCAGTTGTCTTTGCAAGAAAGGAGAACTCAAAGAAGTTGTCGTCCTCCTCGAAACCATGCTGGTGTCTTATCCACATTCAAGGTTGGATATACTTAATATATTCCTCGAAAGGCTTTCAGAAGCCGGGTTCCCTGCAATTGGACGGGTATTGGCTAAGGAGCTTACATCTCTCGGATTTTCTTTGGATCAAAAGGCATACGAACTTCTTATTGTAGGATTATGTAAGGATAATAATGTTTCGATAGCAATTAACGTGTTAGATGATATGATGGCTATGAGTATGGTTCCGTGCATTGATGTTTGTCTTCTATTAATTCCTACTTTATGTAAGGTTGGAAGATACGAAACTGCAATTGCATTAAAAGAGATTGGAACTACCAAGCTATCGTCTTCTTCACGTAGAGTGTACGGTGCACTAATGAAAGGTTTTTTTACGACGGGAAAGGTTAGAGAAGCGTTGGCACTACTCGAGGACATGTTGTCTAAAGGTCTTTCTCTAGATGCTGAGATTTATAATCTTCTGATTCAAGGACATTGCAAAGCGAAAAACTTCAAAAAAGCGTGGGAGCTACTGAGTGTTATGGTAAGGAAGGACTTAAGCCTTTCGATATCAAGTTACGGGAAATTAGTTCGTTTAATGTGCATGGAAGGAAGAAGTCTCCAGGCATTGCATCTAAAGGATATCATGCTTAGAAAGAGCAAATCTCATGATTGTGTTATCTATAACATTCTGATCTTTTATATTTTTCGAAGTGGAAACAGTTTTCTTGTGGGAAAAATTTTGGATGAACTATTACCTGATAATGTAACCTATAATTTTCTAGTATATGGATTTTCTCAGTGCAAGGACTTTTCAAGTTCTACATATTATCTCTTTACCATGATCCAACGGGAGTTTCGTCCTAGCAATCGGAGCTTGAACGCTGTAATAAGCCACCTTTGTGATACCGGACAGCTCGAGAAAGCGTTAGAGGTGAGCCGGGAGATGGAAGTTAGGGGATGGATTCTTAATTCAGCTGTACAGAATGCAATAGTTGAGTGTTTCATTTCATATGGAAAGCTTCAAGAAGCAGAATGTTTTTTGAATAGAATGGTTGAGAAGAGTCTCATCCCCAAACATGTAGATTACATTAACATTATCAAGCAATTTTGTCAGAGTGGAAGATGGTTGAAGGCAATGGATCTAATAAACATAATGCTTAAGCAAGGAAACATACCAAATGCTTCAAGTTATGATTTTGTCATTCAATGTTGTTGTAATTACAAGAAGTTGGAAGAAGCATTAGATTTACATACCGAGATGTTGGACCGGTGCTTAAAGCCAAGCATCACAACGTGTGATAAACTTGTGTCTTTGTTATGCAGAGAAGGGCAGACGAAAGAAGCCGAAAGGGTTTTGATGAGCATGTTAGAGATGGGTGAAATTCCGAGCAAGGATGCGTACCGCTCCATGCTTAATAGGTACCGTTATGAGAATGATCTTGAAAAGGCATCTGAGACGATGCGAGCGATGCAGCAAAGTGGTTATGAGTTGGATTTTGAGACACAGTGGTCTCTCATAAGCAAACTAAGTGATACCAGTCTCGAGAACAGCAACAACAATAACAATAACAAAGGGTTTCTCTCAGGACTTCTTTCTAAGAGTGGATTTTCTCGGGCATCGATTCCTTAGCATTGCCGAGATGGAGATTGCGAAGGTCATCTTTCTTTGTTTTTGTCCGGGCCATGATTTGGGACCAGGACGATGAAACTAAATGTGAGCGTGACTCTCCTAACTCGGCTTCTCTCAAAGCAGACCGACAATTAGATCCCCGTCGTTCACCCGAGAGATTTGATTTGCTTAATTGGAGTACAAGTTAGCTTAGAAATTAAATGTCGTAGGGACAAGTAGTTGTGAGCTGCGTGCAAGCTATGCTAAAGAACTGTATGAGCCATAATTTATACCGCACAGTTTGTAGCTATCCAAGCAGCCTTTTTCTTAAGGAGAAAAGGAATTTTGTTTTCTCCATTAAAAAGCGTCAAAGGATAGAGCTTCAAGAAGGATATCTGATGTTTTCTCCCCTGGATATGAACATGGTTTCTGGTGGGTTATGTGCAACTTGTACGCATCCGAGAAGAAAAATCTTTTCTGATTGCATCTTCTACAAGTACGTTTCATCCAGCCATATCAAGAAAATTTTCTTTTATTGTTGTATAGTAATAATTGATTTGGTGTTAGAGATGGATGGCAGAGGTGGTGGCTGTAACGGTCTAAGCCCACCACTAGCAGATATTGTTCTCTTTCGGGCTTTCCCTTGAGGTTTTTAAAACTCGTCTGCTAGGGAGAGGTTTCCACATCCTTATAAAAAAAATGTTTCGTTCTCCTCCCAACCTATGTGGGATCTCACAATCCACCTCCTTTCGTGGCCTAGCGCCCTCGTTGGCACATCACTTAGTCTAGCTTCGATACCATTTGTAACGGCCCAAGCCCACCCCTAGTAGATATTGTCCTATTTTGGGCTTTCTTTTTCGGGTTTCCTCTCAAGGTTTTTAAAACACATCTGGTAGGGAGAGGTTTCCATACCCTTGTAAAGAATGCTTCATTCTCCTCCCTAACCGATGTGGGATCTCACAATCCACCCCTTTTGAGGCCTAGTATCCTCGCTGGCACACCACCTCGTGTCCACCCCCCTTCGGGGCTCATTCTCCTCGCTAGCACATCGCTCGATGTCTGACTCTAATACCATTTGTAACAGCTCAAGCCCACTGCTACTAGATATTTTTTTCTTTGGGCTTACTCAAGGTTTTTAAAACGCGTTTGCTAGGGAAAGATTTCCACACCCGTATAATGAATGCTTTATTCTCCTTCCAAACCGATGTGGGATCTCACAGTTGCAGTGATTTTAAGAGGTGAAGCAGCGGAAATGTTTTATTACGAGGCAAAGTGCAGAAACCCAGTTGGCCAAAACTCTAATACAGGTTTCATCTTACCATTCTTATTCAATACATTCTTACACTTTTGCTAGTCACATATCAGCCTTTGATTTACTCTTGCCATTAAGGTTGTTTGCAAACTTCTTAGCATAGTTGAGTTGAAGGCTGTTTAAATTTTGGTGCATTGGAGAAAAATAAAGCAAACAAACAATGTTAGACAGCAATCTTTGGGGCTGTCATTGATAAAAAAAACAGGGACAGTTTTGTTGTCTTCTTGTTCAAAGAAGTAAACAGTCAAAGAATCCTGTTATGGACACAAGTTCTCAGACAATTAAACGAAACTCGATTTTCATTCAACTTTAATCCGAGCTTCTTGGGTTTACATAGCGGAGGTGTCTAATCATCCTAAAAAACCGACCTATTTCAATAAGAAACAATTTCATTGATATAAAAAATTGCAAGAGATACTGAACCTAAAGTAATTTGATCATCTTTTAATCATGGAGGTACTCGTCTGCTTTGTATTACTAGCTTTTTAACAACGGACGTAATTAATTAATTTAATTATCGGTAATAACAAAATAGAACAAACTCAGCACAATTAGTTAATTAACATAAATTTACGATACTAAAAATTAAAAATATCTACTCATTATACTTGATCTTGTAATTGGGGTGCTTCTAGAGAAGTCCACGGGTGAAGTGGGGAGGGGATGGGAAAGTTTTTCTCGTCTCCATCCCTGTCACCTATTTCATTTCACATCCATCACTGTCACCTATTTCATTTCACATCACTAGTCTCCATCCCTGTCACCTATTTCATTTCACATTCCTGCAAATTTTTGGTATCCCAACGGAAAATTTTTCTCCATTTGTTATTAAAAATTTGAATTAACCCCCTTGTAAATTACTCTTGGTTGATAAAGTGATTTAATATACAATAGTAAACAAAATATAAAATTAATCTATGTTTAAATTATCATGACAAAATTTGATGGCGTAATTTTTGAATTTAAGAACACACAGGTTTTTTTTATTAATAAATTAATAATAACTTGAAAGACATATAGCGAATACGAGAAGCAACCGGCCGTATTGTCTGCGCCAACTGCCATTTAGCTAATAAGCCCGTGGTTATCGGGGTTCCACAAGCGGTACTTCCTGATACTGTATTTGAAGCAGTTGTTCGAATTTCTTATGATATGCAACTGAAACAAGTTCTTGCCAATTGGGAAAAGGGGCGGTTTGAATCTGGGGGCTGTTCTTATTTTACTCGAAGGGTTTGAATTAGCCCCCCCGATCGTATTTCTCCCGAGATTAAAGAAAAGATGGGCAATCTGTCTTTTCAGAGCTATCGTCCCACTAAAAAAAATATTCTTGTGATACGGCCCATTCCTATTCTTTCCCGTCCCACTAAGAAAGATGTTCACTTCTTAAAATATCCCATATACGTAGGTAGGAACAGGGGAAGGGGTCAGATTTATCCCGACGGGAGTAAGAGTAATAATAATGTTTATAATGACTTTGAAAATATATGAAACTTTTTTTCTCCCTATCATACACATATTTATAATATTGAGACTTGGAAGTGGAATTTAGACAATTTTTCTTTGAAAATATATTTATATTAAGCATGGTAAAGACGGGACGAGTCGGAGAATTGGGCAGGAACAACTTATTTATCTAATGAAGAGAAACCTCTCCCAATTTCTACCCTCATTTTCTATCTAAATGAAAACCTTTGTCCCGCAAGCTAAATAGACATGATGGTTCGTGGGATAAAAAAAAAACCCCCTAAAATAACACATAAAGCAAGAATATTACAAAATAAACTAAACAATGGAAGCTAATTTCTCAAATTTGGAATGCACAAATCCAAAAATTTGGAGGCATTTCGTCTACAGTTCGTCATGCCTTTGTACCTATGTTTATAAAGTAGTCTTTGTTATCTTTTCGAAGCAAACAATTTTCGAATTTTCTTCCGATCATGTGAATAAGTGACTATAAGTGACTAAATTGATACAAATCTTAACATTCGAAGACTAAATGTATAACTTAGATTCCTTTTCTTCGGTGCTCTAATGATTGAACACTCTTGTCATTGAAGAACGTAAATTAACCAATTACATCCTTCACTATAACAACAAATCTAATGATAATTGATTTCTCGTCACCCCAAGTGCTATAAGTGGATATGAGCTACAACTTAGTCGAGTATAAGGATCTTCACCATCAAAATTGAGAATATTTGTTAAAACCACTCCACACATACGCCTAAATGGCGGTGAAAGTTTCCTATTTATAATCATTTACGGAATCAAATAAATTACAAAGAAAATGGGAAGAGCAATAAATAGATGCAAGATATTTGCCTATAAAAATCAAATATGATACCTATGGTAAACCGTAATAGAAGACTAAATATCATACAAGTTATTTGCCTATAGTAAAGGCTCTATTATGATACCTACGGTAAACCATAATGGAAGGCTAAATACTATACAAGATATTTGCCTATAATAAAAGGTCAAATATGATACCTATACCTATGATAAACTGTAATGGAATGCTAAATATCATACAAGATATTTATCTATAGTAAAGGGTCAAATATGATACCTATCGTAAACCGTAATGAAAGGCTAGTAAGACACCTGAACCGTCAAGTAAAGCACCTAAAAGCACAACAATTCATAGAGCTTATAATGAGCTTAGACTTGAACCCAAAGCACATTACTTAATAATAATATTCTCCAAACTCAAAGGAGTTTTGAAGGGTTTTGGAAGATAGAGATGTGAACTTTTCTACAAAAAGTTCTTTAAAACTGCTTATTTGTTTATACATACATAAACTTGGTGTATATCATGGAAAATTTCATCCCTTCTTCCCTGCCTGCCTCCTATCAATCACTAATCTGTAGCTAATATATATAAACAAGGTTCTAAATCCCATTTTCTCATGCTTACAAACTTCATTTCTACCCATAACAAAACAAAAATGCATAGGAAGCGAGACGCTACCTCCATCGTTTCAGATCATCGCCATGCCCATTTGAAAATTCTACTCTCCTCTACTTGAATCGAGTGAAACGCGCTAATGCTGAACTGCGACCACCTCGTCGAAATTCCAGTCCTGTACCAGGTCCCTTCTTACGGCTCGGCTTCGAACCAACCTGGGCGTACCGTCCATTACGTTGCTGTTGGAAATGGTTGGTTGGGGTGTTACCTTGGCTGATGCTACATATGATGGGTGGTGGTGTGTTGGGGGAAAAGATGGTCTCCATATTAGGCAGTTGGCCATTGCAGAGCATCTTCCCTCGTTGTCTGAACTCGAAACCGAATAGCTCCTAAGCGAGTGTGAAGGGCTATCTACACTGTTGCATACGAGACATGCCAAACTCATGTTTATACACGTCGAGCAATCTCCTACTCGAGTTCCTAGCTGCAATTCTTTGTCAGAGGAACAAAGTAGAGAAAGTCAGAACTTCGAAATGTACACGGCGGAGACACTGGTATCGATCTTACAAGTTTATTCCGACCAAAAAAGCACACCGTAAACGAAACTCGCTATTATTCCATATATGCAAGAAGATTGTGTGATAGAAGGAACAAGGTATGTTGATATATATATATGTCAAATGTCATATATTAGCAGAACTTGAACCCCTCGGACAACTTTCACTTCAACAAGCAAGCATATAAAAATGCATAACAACTAGTGTTTCAAATGAAGGAAATTATTACATCCTACTGTCTGATAATAGTAGACTAATTGAGTAGCTAGCTTATGAAAATTATTACATGTTCGATAATTTGGGGAAACTCATGTGAGATCCATATGGGTTGGAGAGGGAAACGACTCATTCTTTATAAGGGTGTGAAAACCTCTCCCTAGCAGACGCGTTTTAGAAACCTTGAAGGGAAGTCCGAAAGGGAAAATCCAAAGAGAACAATATTTGCTACTGTTGGAACAATATTTGCTACTGGTGGACTTGGGCGGTTACAACTCGTGTCTCTAATTGAGTAGCTAGCTTATGCAAACTAATACATCTTACTGTTCGATAATTCGAGAAAACTCGTGTGAGATCCACATTGGTTGGAGGGGGAAACAAACCATTCTTTATAAGGGTGTGGAAACCTCTTCCTAACAGAGGCGTTCTAAAAATCTTGAGGGGAAGCCCAAAAGGAAAAATTCAAAGAAAACAATATTTGCTAATGTTGGACTTGGGTTGTTACAACTCGTGTCTCTAATTGAGTAGCTAGCTTATGAAAATTATTACATCTTACTATTCGATAATTCGGGGAAACTTGTGTGAGATCCACGTCGGTTGGAGAGGGAAACGAACCAGTCTTTATAAGGGTGTGGAAACCTCTCCCTAGCAGACGCGTTTTAAAAACCTTGAGGGGAAGCCTGAAAGGGAAAATCCAAAGAGAACAATATTTGCTAACGGTGGACTTGGGCTGTTACAACTCGTGTCTCTAATTGAGTAACTAGCTTATGCAAACTAATACATCTTACTGTTCGATAATCCTAGAAAACTCGTGTGAGATCTACATCGGTTGGAGAGGGAAACAAACCATTCTTTATAAGGGTGTGGAAACCTCTCCCTAGCATACGCGTTTTAGAAACCTTGAGGGGAATCCCGAAAGGGAAAGCCCAAAGAGAACAATATTTGCTAGCGGTGGACTTGGGCTGTACAACTCGTCTCTAATTGAGTAGCTAGCTTGTGAAAACCTCATTGGATGACATGGAGAACTATGGCATTAGAACATGCTATAGGATATTAGATATCTAAGTAGGTCAACTAACAGCCAAGAATCAAACTCATAAGCTGTAAAATATCAAAGTTTCTAATAGTTAGTTCTTCTGAAAACGAAATCAACTTGTGGCCAAAAATCAAGCCGAATCTACCCACTTCTACCGTTACACGTAAATTCCTAGAAGCTCGATATATTAAAGGGAAAATATTTGAAAACGTAACTAGTATTTGGCAAAACAGAACATATATTATGCAGAAAACCGGGAAAACAAAACCATATTTGTAACGGCCCAAGCCCACCGCTAGCAAATATTGTCCTCTTTGGACTTTCCCTTTCGGGCTTACCCTTAAGGTTTTTAAAACGCGTCTGTTAGGGAGAGGTTTCCACACTCATATAAAGGGTGTTTCGTTCTCCTCCCCAACTGATGTGAGATATCACAATCCACCCCCCTTCAGGACCTAGCGTCCTCACTGGCACTCGTTCCTTTCTCCAATCAATGTGGGACCCCCACCAAATCCACCCCCCTTCGGGGCCCAGAGTCCTTGGTGGCACACCGCCTCGTGTCTACCCCCTTCGGGGAACAGCCTCCTCACTGACACATCGTCTGGTGTCCGACTCTGATACCATTTGTAACGGCCCAAGCCCACCGCTAGCAGATATTGTCCTCTTTGGGCTTACCCTCAAGGTTTTTAAAACGCGTTTGCTACGGAGAGGTTTCCACAACCTTATAAAAAGTGTTTCGTTCTCCTCCCCAACCGATGTGGGATATCACAATATTGCACACTAAAGATCACACTTATAGGTTGACATCACAGAGCTCAAAAGGTTAAAACATAGAGATTAACCAGAGTTGAGGGAAAAATAAGAACATTTCATGATTGCTAGAGATCAGCTAACTAGATTTTTAACTCCTCAGTAATAAAAAAGGAGTTGAGCCAGTATTTTTGTTTAACTGATGTGAACTCATTTCTTAACACAACTCTATTGTTAAATGATGAAATATATTAAAACATGATTACAACTTTGAATTTTTCGATTCGACATGAACCAAGAATATTCGATTTAAAATAGGCTATGTCCAAGGGCATTACTTTAATTACATGTTATGGGCGATGATGTAGTGTTTTGAGCACAAAACTAACCAAAAACATTCAATGAGCACCCAATCATTATACATGGTAGTTCATCAACTAATCCTTATTCATGCCATTTAGTCATTGTATACTCTTCAATTCTACAACGTTCGTTCGTTAGACGGGTGAGTTTTCTTGATGTTTATCAATATACATTGTTCGAGTTCATGGCATGCTTGGAAACTAGACACATGCTTTGATATAGCATAGGAACTTAAAAAAACAAACAAAAACAAAAAAACTCCACCATTTTCAAAGTTTATTCTTCAGATACGACAACTTGGGGCGTGAGATTCGAACCTCTAACCATTTGGTTGTGTATATCTTATGTCAGTTGAGCTATCTTGGCTTTCATTTTTCATTAATCATTAATAAAAATCCACCACATGACACCAACTGACCCAGCAAATATACGCATGTCTGTGAAACAGTTATCCATTATCCACGGTAGAAGTCCACAGACCAAGTAAATTGACAAAAGATGTGTGTATCAGTTCTACATTTGGCGATCAAATAATTTATGTATAAGAAAAGGGATACAGAATCAGTAAGAACTAAAATGGCTATCTCCCACTCAACCCATTCCCCTCAAATCTGTAACTATACATTACAAGCCCACCGCTAACAAATATTATCCTTTTTGGGCTTTCCCTTTCGAGCTTCCCCTCAAGATTTTTAAAACATGTTTGATAGGGAGAGGATTCCACACACTTATAAAGGGTGTTTCGTTCTCCTCCCCAACCGATGTGGAATATCACAATCCACCCCTCTTTGGTACCCAGCGTCCTCGCTGACACTCGTTCCTTTTTCCAATCGATGTGGGACCCCCACATAATCCACCCCTTCCGGGGGCCAGTATCCTTGCTGGCACACCACCTCGTATCTACCCCGTTCGAGGCTCAGCCTCCTTGCTGGCACATTGTCCGGTGTCTGGCTCTAATACCAACTGTAACGGCCCAAGCCCACCGCTAGCAGATATTATCCTCTTTGAGCTTTTCCTTCTGGGCTTCCCCTCAAGGTTTTGCTAGAAAGAGGTTTCCACTAAAAGATATTTCATTCTCCTCCCCAATCGACGTGGGATATCACGAGAAGCCATTTGAAAAACTAATCTGTTAAGCAATAAAACCAAGGGTTTCAAAATAAACAATTCTCACAAACTTCCCAAACCCGAGATGCTCAAACATTTCAAATCAACGCAGAATCGAACAGAAATTCTTCATAAAGAAACGAGAGAAGAACATGAATCAAACTCCAAACAACAACCCGCCGTAAACAAAACCCAAAAGAGAAAAATAGAAGACAATCACACAATTAGATTCGAATAAAGAACGCAATCATAAACGAAACAAGCAGAAACAGATGAATCAAAACAAAAGAACATCAAATCCACGAAGAAACTTAGCAATAAAACAAAATCAGAAGAACAAAAAAGTGAAATGAGGTAATAATTGGGAGGGCCCAAACGTAAAAAAGTGGTAAGATCTGAGAGATAACCTGAAATTCCCCTTGGTGGCGAAAGGGGAAGATTAAGATTCACGAAGAGCTGAAGAAAAGAGAGGGATCTGTGTTGAAGTGAGACCCTGGGAGTGGACTTTATTATATTACTCGATAGTGTAAACACAAAATCCCACACATAAATGGGAGAGAGACGTCCATGGTTTTCAATATCTTAGAACTTATCCATAGGTGTTTATCTTTAAAGATGGTTTTTCATTTTTGTGTAACCGTAAGAAATTCATGGTTTTCAGTCCCTTAAATCTCTCTCCCACTAATCTTCCCCAAAACCTAATCCATTACACCCAATTCCCAAATATTCAAAATTTGGAAGATTTGTATTAGGGTTTTTCTTGTTCTCGTAACGTCGTGAAAGAGGCTGTTACAGTAAGTCGATTTTCAAATTTCTCTTTTTATCTTAATTTATTATGATTTCGTTACGATTATCAAAATTTGGCATTAGAAAAAGTATTGAAATTGGTTTATGTTTTAGAATTTTTTTCACGAATTCGTCGTCAAAAGGAGTTGAGAATCAATCGAAAGTGGCCAAAAGTTGACACAACTAGAAGAAAATCACAGAGGAAAAGGGGGGGAGGGTGATCAGGTAAAAACTAGCTTCACATCAAGTTATTAGGCTTAAAATTCGAACCGGAGTTTGAACTTCGGTCTCAACAGATAGATTTCTCAAACGACATGCTCAAGTCTGAACTTGTGCCAGCTTTGGACGACCTAGGCCACAAGCCTAGACGCAAGCCTCCATCCCAACAACTCCTTGGCTTTGCTCCGACTTCTGTACACAAGCCCAACCCGACCCAACCTACAACTAGTGACATTAAAAAGAATCAAGTTTCATTTATGCAACAAAGACTTCAAGATATTCAAGTGGGGCTTCATTTATTCTTAGATGGTTACAAATTTATGATGAATGATAATTTAGAGTGACTGTATTTCATTAATGTATTTTAAGACTTTTTATTTACTTTAATATTACATTTATATAGTGGCTAATTATAGTCATAAAGTATACATGGTCGTTAATTATTGTCATAAAGTACGAAGATTGCAAACTCTTGAAATGACTCATGGAAGGTCAAAAGTTTCATTTTGAGGTTATATAAAATCATGTATGTTGTATTTGTAAGGAGACTTAAAAAAATATTGTAAAAGAAGCATTTGTGCTTTCCTTTAGCCAATGACTAAGCTTCTTTGCAATTGTATGTAGTTTAGGTTGCATGCAGAACCATTCAAGCTTGATATAATCAATATGCTTGTGAAATAATTCGAATCTCAAACAAATGTTCTTGCCTTGAGATATTTGATTAACAAGGTAATTTGAATTTTACTTTTCGTTGGAGTGATTTTTTATCATTAGGGCTAAATGTTCTTACATTTCCTTTGCAATTCTATCTAGTTTAGATTGCATGCTTAGAATCATTCAAGTTAGACATGATCGATCTTGCTTGTGGAGTGATTCGAATCTCAAACAAGTGTTCTTGCCTTGAGATATTCGATTAACAAGGTAATCTGAATCTTACTTCACTTGTAGTGATTCCTTATCATTTAGTATCACAGCTTTCCCTTGGGTTGATTCCTTGTCAACCAACTTTGGCCCAGCCCACGACTAGTTCTCGCCTAGCCCCCGTATCTGCATCGACCCACCAGTGACCCACGCTCGATCCCTGTCGGCCTACTAGCAGCCCATGCCCGATCCGCACCTGATTCACGTCGATGCATAACCCAACTCGCGTCACTGCCCCTGTGTACCGACTCGCCGCCAAATCAGCTCGGCTCTGACTTGGCTTTGCAAATTTTCCTCAGCTTAGGCAGCTTAGACGACTCATATTGGAACTTTGGACCATTTCATACAATTCTCCACCGTTTCGAAGCTATTTTTATATACTTTCTTTTACCAATTAAAAATAGAAAAATTTGGATTAATCAACAAAGGTAGGAGAATTAATTTCTTAGTATTGTCCTAAATATAATGCCATGGGACTCCATACGTGGAGTTAGGCTTCTAGAAGCATGATCAAGCTAGCACCAAGAGTGTTTAGTGGCTTCCGTTTAGGCCAACCAAGTAAGTGGACTTGCTATTCGAATGTCTTTGATCTTGGTTGGATGACTTGTGTGATGTATGAATGACATATCCTTTGACCTATTTACATGTCACTTTCTGATGTTATGATATGACTGTTTGATATGTATTGTGATTATGTGATGTTATGAATATTACATGATGCATGTACATCCAGTTGTTATGTCATGTGTGTTATGATATCATGATCATTTTATGTCTATAAGACATCGTTGATCCATAATGATAACAATGAAGAAATGTCATATATACACATGCATCTTATAGAAGAATTATGTCATGAAAAGAATGGATGTATGATGTGCATCATAACCATGAACTATGATTTTAAATTATGGGGTCTCATGTATGCTGTATGTCACGAGTACAAGATTCTTCTCTAGTATGTGTTTTGTATGGATGCTTAGAGCACGATACTATACACACTCCCTTTTTTTTCTGTTGGTTTCCAGCAGCATGAGTGTGTGCTAGCCTATAGTCAGACCCAAGAGTATGTATATGAGCGCGCCTAGTAGATTCATGCGCGCGTGCACGAATCGTGTATAAACAAGTATTATGCATTCAACCTTACCCAAAAAAGAAAGTAGAGCCTAGGAATAGTCACGAAAAGATAGGAAAAAGTCCTAAAAGGGTATTTTTGGAAAAATAATTCTAAAAGAGTGAAATAAAAATTTAACCCACATGAAATCCAATTTGCAAATAATACCCTCGTACTAAAACAAATTTATAAAGATAACCCTACAAAGTGGGAAATTGTAAAAATGAGCTTAAAGATTGTAAATTTGAGAAAATGGCCCATAGTTAACCAAATTCGAAATTGAATTTACATGTTTATGAGCAACACCTCCAATAAACCCTAGATTTGTAAACCTTATATACTCCCTCTATATACTCCAACACTACGTCACTACTTTGACCGATTTTAAAAAAGACCAAATTAACGAGATTTATCGAAAGTTTAAAAAAATCTTCCTCTATAGACCAGTTCAACGCTTGATTTTGGTCTCTTTAGGTTCAATAGAAGAGATCTAAAAAACGTCATTTGAGTCCATTGGTAAGAAATCTAGACTTTGAGCGGTTTTGATTTCGCAAAAATTAGCATGTCTAATCTATTCCAGAAGTTTCTTGAGCTCAAATAGAAAGATTTTTATGAAGCGCGGGAAGAAAAATAATTAGAGGAAGGCTCGGCTTAAGTTTATGAAAATTGAGAAATTCCCTCTCTACGATGAACCTCACTACTTAAAACTTATTTGTTTTGCTTCGTGGCAAGAAAAAAAAACATATTTGCTAAAGAAACCAAAAGCTAAAAGTCACTAGAAGTGAAGAACTAAAAAGTTGACTTTCGGTTTTATATCATTAGGTTTAGGAAAAATTAAGGAACAAAGTTGTCGAAGACGTTGAGAGGAGATAAGCTCTCAATTGCCCAAATCGAGAGGAACTTGACTTAATTTTCTGGGTAAGCTAGTAGTGAGCAACCTACTTTGACTCAACATATTTTTGTGGTTTTTGAATCAAATGAATTAAGATCAGTCTCGAATGATCAATCGTATGTAGGTCTTTAAGTTTCATGAAGAGATGAGTAGAGATGATTATAGACTCACTAGAAAACGAATGAGTTTCAAAGGTGGGAAGCTGTCTTTGCCACGTGTATTTGTAAAGACAAAAGGTCAGAAGATGAGTGACGTGGCCACGTAGGAATCTGCCACATCATTCAATTGCCTTTTCTTATATTTGTACATTGTTTGGATCAGTTCATCCCAGAGAAGGTCCCAAGAAATTTGAGGAAAAACCAGCTCTGGAGAGGTTGTGAAAAATGAACTCTAACACGATCGAACAGGTAAATGGCTACATGGAACGACCTTTGCTTACTATTTGAGTCGGTTCACCTATTTTTAGATTGGCTCTCACAATAATGTTTGATGTTAAAAAAACTAGACTCAATCGGGCATGTATTCAAGCAATTTGAAGAAATTTTAGTTTCGAAAAAGCAATGAATAGTGATCCCAAACACACTCGAACATGTAATTAGTCATATAGAGTATGTTTCAAAAAATACTTGGAGGGGTCGATTAGGACCATGGAGAAATTATTAGAAATCATGTTTAGGAGCTATTTGACCTAGTATCATGATAACTAAGTCTTGAAAACCTAAAAGTTTATGGTTTGGTACATTATTTTATCTTACAGCTTCCACATTGTATGATTGAGAACTCTAATAGAATTCATATGTTTATAAGCTTTTCAGCATGCCTTGGTTGATACATTATCCCTTGTCTAAGTATGTTGAGCATGATGTATGTATATTCACGTTTATAAATGCATGATTTAGGGTTTGGGATCCTGTTTATGCCAAGTATTGTTATTGGATGATGTAATGTGCTCTAAAATATCTGTAATGGTCTAACTGCTTCGTTATTATGATTCTAGAACCTAGTTTTGGATTCTACAGAACATTGGGTTGACTAGGTATTTTGTAAGGACGATAAGGGCGCTTTCCCTATTCGTGAATTAGCTAAGAGGGGTTAGGGTTTATCTCAATTGAGATACACATATCTCAATTGTTACCCATAGAGATCCCAAGAGTCATAGAGGGTATACTACTGAGGTAGCGTGGTTGTACTTAGTGGGGAGCCATGACCTTATACTATTATACTTACGAGGGGGGGGGGGTGTGAGCAGGTAGTTTACTGTTCCTCAGGCAGTAGGTTATTGTTCTAACCCGAGGAGGATGATAATTCTTCAAAACTAGAGTTATACATTATGGTTCAACATGAAAAAAATATCAATTTGCATAAATCGGGCCTAATTGTATGAGTTATTTGGTAAATTTCAAAACATTTATGTTGAACCATGATGTTGTAACAAATCTAGAAACAAACCTACTGACGATGACCTGTCTGTACAAATTGCTGACCCTGATGCTGAAGCAATTCAAAAAGCAAGTTTTTCGAGATGACATGGAAATTATAATCCAAATCAGCAAGCCACATGAGTCATTGACTACCCAATTAGGAACGTCATAGGTGGACGACTTATCCTTTCTCAGCCCTAAATGGGAAGAAACAAACAGTATAAAAGGGAAAGATTACCTAAAAAGAAGAGGAGGTCACCAAAGGGGAAAACAGAAAAGGCACAACAGAGAACAAGATTAGATGAGTACTTGAAGTTGATGCTTTGACCTCTATTGATGCTCAATTAGCTTCGGTGACTAATATTTTACAAAATCTAGCGTTGAGATGAGGTTCAATGACTAATGCACTAGTCGAACTGCTGCTGTAATGACTCAAATAACAACTGAATCTTGTGTATATTGTGGAGAAGAACACACTTTTGATCAATGACCAAGTAATTCGACTTCAATTTTTTATGTGGGGAATTAAGCTAGCACCTAGAAAAATAATCCATTCTCAAACACTTATAATCTGGGGTAGAGAAACCATTCAAACTTTTCATGGTAGAGACCAAGCTCATACAATCAACAAATGCCACCTAAGGCAAATTACCGTCCCGGCTTTGGACTACAAAATCAAATGACATATGGTCCTCAATAAGCCAATGCCCAAGAAAAAGGATCTAGTCAAGTTCAACACATACAGAGAACATCTCTTGAGAGCCTAATAAAGAAATATATGACAAAAAATAATTTTTTGATACAGAGTCAGCAAGCATCCTTGCGAAATTTGGAAGTCTAAGTAGGTCATAGCAACGAAGTTACAGAATAAATCTCTTGTAAAGCTCCCAGCAGATACCGAAACACCAAAAAGAAAAGGCAAGGAGCAATGTCAAGCAATATAATTGAGAAGCGAGAGAGAAATACCCCGTAGGGGAAGTGAAATTAAAGAACACAGTGATAGTCACTCCCAAGAAGCAGCTGATATATAGCATAGAAAGGAGGAAACAACTAAACAGAAGGATCAAAACAAAAATTATGCTAAAACAGTATCGTCTACTAAAACGCAAACAATAGTCAACAATGGAGAGAGTAGAACGTGCATACCAACACCTCCTTTTCCATAAAGAATAAAAAGAAACAGAAAGTCCATTTAGATAAGTTCATGAATATTCCCAAGGAGGAAATTCATGCAGACATACCACGGGTGGAAGCTTTGAAGAAAATGCCAAATTATGTTAAATTCTCGTAGGATGTCACTAATAGGAGGAAGCTTGAAGAATTCAAGGTGGTGGCACTAAATGGAAAGTGTAGTGCAATTCTAAACAATAAAATCCCACTAAAGGAAAAAGACTCACGCTCATTCACTATTTATGTATCTATTTGAGGAAAGGAGTTAGGTCGAGCATTATGTGACTTGGGGGCAAGCATCAACTTAATACCTCTGTCCATTCACAAGAAGTTAGGGATTAGTGAGGCTAGACCAACTATAATCACCATCCAACTAGCGGATAAATTCATATTTCCAGCAAATTTTATTGTTCTAGACGATAAAGCGGACCATGATGTACCAATTATATTGGGGAGACCATTTTTGAAAACCAGAAGAACATTGGTAGATGTCCACAAGGGAACTATAATTTTGAAAATGAATGATCAAAAACTAGAATTCAATGTTAATGACACTCTGAAATGTCCCACAAAGGCAGAGGAATGCTCAACAATTTATAAATTGACAGAAAATCCAACAAACAGTTCGAAACAACAACAAGAACAAGACAGTAGTTGGAATGATTGCATTAAACAACAAGCAAAATTATAGGAACTCGTGAGAGTTTCTGAATCATTGGAATTAGAGGAAAGAAAAAAAATTCAACAATGAAGTCATCTATTGAGAACATACCTTTGAACTACATCTTAGAAGCATAACTATTTGATATATGAAGGAGGGAGCGGATCACAATTTGCAAAAAATATATCAAGCTTCAAGTAAACTAAGTTAGCGTTTTTTTTTTCTTGCATTAGATAGTTAATTTTAATTTCCTTTTATTGATTAGAATATTTTACCTATACCTTCTTTTCAATTTTACCCTCGCCCCGAATTAAAAATGACATCCAAAGATTTTTTAACGGCCCTAGATTTTCTATTAACCTAAAGTTGCTATCATCTTCATATCATCGTCTCTTATGCGGAAATAAACATTAAAAACATCATCGTAAAACATTTTCATGGACTTACATGTTGAAAACATCTTTAAAGCAACATAATGAAAGTAAAAAAAAATTAAAATTGAAAAATGTCCTATACTAACCTATGGTCTAGGAATTTAAATACAACTATTTTATACATGTGTCATAGTCTTTACTTGCAATGTGGTCGTTAGTTGTATAGGGGTGCCTTCCCTTTACCGTAAATGGAAGTAGCACATGGCTTGAGTATTTTAAGAAATACTCAGTAAATGACCGTATCGGAGTTAAATGCAATCACATACAGTTTCATGAGTGGGACCTATCATAGCTGTCTATTTTCCTACGGTGGCTATCCTAAACGGGTAATTTGGATGTGTACTTAATTTTCCTACACACGGACTACACTTGCGCGTATGGACCCACCAGTTGGTTCGCACAACACCGGGAATCCTTTTTGGTAGGGCGAACTTGGCCTTCTTCAAGCTTATCTTTGACAATCGTGTCGCTTCGATCTCTCGAATCTTGTGTATGCATCGGCTTAACTTGAATGCATAGTCTTGGTGTGTTGGATGATTGACTATCCTCCTCGGTTGCATTATGATACTTCTCAATCTTGGCCCTCCACGGTCGGATGGACGCCACTTGAGTGTCGCCCCTTGACTGTCTTGCGTGTGGGGGCCACAACTTATTTTCTCTTAGTGTGTTGTGAAACTTTCCCCCACTTAACTTAGTCATCATCCACGATAAATTTCTCGGTGTCACAATCGTATCGTTGATTGTGACACCAAGCAACAGCTGCCTATGACTTCACCCTTTTAGGCTAAATAAATAAATTACCTATTCTTACACCCTCTTCAGGTTAGAACAGTATCTACCTATTCGTTGCTTCTATTGGCTAGAATAGTAGACTACCTACTCATACATGCTCCTTGGGCTAGAAAAGTATAAGGCGTGTACATTCTATGACTCTTGGAGTCCCTTGTGGGTGATAAATAATTCCTATGTACCAAGTAAACCCTAACCCATGTTGGTTAATTTACGAATCAGGATTATGCCCAAACGTTCCTATAAGGTACCTAATCAACCTAAAAATGTCGTGTGATTCAATAGCTAGGTTCTAGGACTAACTTATCATAAGACAATAACTCATGATCTAAAATAGTCATAGCAGACACTCTAGGCCACATAACGATCGTCAAAATACTAATTGGACACATACGGGTTTCCAAACCCTCAAACATGAATTTAAAATTATGCATAGGCATAAATCATGCTCCACATACTCAAAAAAATAAATAAATAAATAAAGAATAATAAAAAAAAAGCATGCTTAAGTACTTGTGAGATAATAAAACTACTTGCATTCACAATTCTAGCAAGCGAATACGGTAAAACATAATATCGTGCTAAACTGTAAAATTTTAGGTTTTCGAGGATTATCTTTCATAAAGCGGTCAATTAGGCTTCTAAAAATGAATGTTAATTATTTGTCAAAAGTCTTAATCGACCCCTACAAGTATTTCTTGAAACTAGCTCAAAATAATTACTTACTCATTTGGTTGTGTTTGGGTGCTCGATTTACGACCTTCCCAAGGTTGAAATTCCTTCAAACTTCTTGAGTAAGTGGCAAATAGTGCTATTTTCTAAAACAATAATTTTTTTTTTTTGAGAAACGGTCTAAAATTATGTGAACTTATTCAAATATGTGAGCAAAGGTTGGTTTATATAGTGGTTTACCTATTCGGCCGTGTTCGTGATCGCTTTTACCTACATTTCCTAAGTTGTTTTCTCCTCAATTTTTTTGAGTAGGTCCCAAATTGAGTTTATTTTCTCCGACATCAAAACTTATGGGGAGAACTAGTCTAAAAAGAGGTAAACTAATTTATTTATTACTCGATAGGTAAAAACCCTAAAGGGAATGACATGACAAGCTCTAGAGCTGCCACATTATCATCATTTACTTCTAGACGCAGACGATGGTGAGAACCTCAACTTTCTACGCTCTAAAAATCATGTTTTTTCTCTTTATCAGTGAGTGTTTTCACTCGATTTCTTCACAAATCGTGTAGTTCTACACACCATGAATTGTTTAGGACTGATCTCAATTCATTTGACTTATTAAAGAACAAGATATAAGAGGTTAAAGTAGGGTACCTGAGAATGAACTTAACCTAGATTTTCAACTTCTATTTGTTCTCGGATTAGGACCATACATTACTTATTTTTTTCACGACTTCTTCGACAAGTTTTTTCCTTAATCTTTCCTAAAGCTAATGGTATAAGATCAATGCCATGACTCGAGTTATGGAGAACCAATTTCGTGGTTTAAGTTGGATTTCAAAACTTATAAATTCATCGAAAGTCAACCTTTTGGTTCTTGGATTTCACGGACTTTTTGGCCTTTGGTTTCTTCACCAAAGTTGTTGCTAAGAAGTTTAGCAAATTATTTTTAAAGGATGACATTCTTCGTAAACGAGTAATTTCTCAAATTTTAGAAATTTAGGCCCAAACTACATAAAAAAATTGAGGGTCTTCCTTTGCTTACTAACCTTTGAGCTTTTCTAGAAAAACTTCCTATTTGAGCTCGAGAAACTTTTGGGATAGATTTTACCTTCTAATTCTTACGGAATAAAAAACAACTAAATTCAAAATTTCTAACCGAGGGGCTTGAATGGTAAAACTCTATCCACGTATGAAGATCTTTCCTCTTAGTCTAAAGGAAGATTTTTGAAGAAAACCGAGAAGGCAACCGAGAAGGCTTACCCAAAAAGTTTCCTTGTACATGCTAATCTTCTCTATATCGTTCCAATTTTTATCTGTTTTGACCTCTATTCGATTGTTTTTTTTTTTTCGATTTTGATGTTAACCTTATTATGATTTGAATTATGTTATACTAGAGAAATTTTAGAAAATTTGAAGCTTCTAACACAAGACAAAAGCTAGCTTGATAAGACATGTGTCATCCATATAAATAGTCATTCGGACTTTTTTCAAGTAATGCTTGTGCAGAGACATACTAGCATGTGAGCACATCTTGCCTTAGGTGGTTGAATATGCACGTTTAGGGCTTTAGAATGGCTATTTGGATGAAAATGCTATATATGTTAAGGAAAATTAATGAAATACCCTTAGGATGAGAATTTATGATGCATGCCGATTTTTATGCTTTCCGTTGTGCTAGAATGGAGGATAAGATATTATGATATGTGGTATGGGTGACTAATGAGTGTTA